>JAVQJD010009400.1:0-18486 GCA_036023655.1 Nannoperca australis | reverse complement strand
AGCCCTTTCCAGACTTGTGAGCAGCCACAATGCGCAGCCGCAGGTCCTCAGTGAGCTCCTTCGTCTTAGCCATGACTGTCCACAAACCAACTGCAGGGAGCTGCTGTTTTTCACCTGTTGAGTTGATTAAAACAGCTGTTCCAAATGAATCACGGTAATTAGGATGCTTTAGAACAGCTTGGACTATTTGGAATGGTATAGAACTTTGGATTTTCCCATAGACTGACAGTTTGCAAAGGGTATGAATCATTTTGGACATTCAACTTTTTGTTCAAATGTAAATAAAAGCAGATTTTTTTTTTTACAATGATGCCTCTTGTACATCGTCTTATAATCTTCTGGGACACGCCTGTGTCATTTCCAATTAAGAAAAAGTCTTAAAACTTTAAGTCAAAATTTGCCAGAGGTATGAATCATTTTGGGCTTGACTATATATATATAAATATATATGTTATGCCACATGGAGGTGCTGTTAGACCATGTAACGGCTTGCAGTGTTTCCAGCTTTTTTTCCCCCCAGTACGTCTTTGACAGAAGAACTCACATATCTCCAAAACTACTAGTCTTAAAGGAAAATACAAAATGATAAAAGTCACCATGAATTAATGACATAAACTGCACAAGTAGTGTTTGCTTTGCATAGAAAAACTCTTTTGGACTAAAACATTATAATAAGCAGCAGGATGCAGCTGTAGCTCCTGAACTTGAGTCTATGAGAGTAATTGCAAAGTTTGTATAAAAGTGAATAACATTGATTTAATTTTTTTACAAAGAAATAAAAAAAATCAAAAAGAATTCTGAATCCACCACAGATACAATTGACCCATTTGACTCCCTGCACTTTATTAGTATTTCCCAATCATCACAACACTAAGGGTTAATGCGTGATACAAGAGGACCAAGGCACTTCTCACCTTAGAAATGTATTTTTGATAAATAATTGAAAATGTAATAAATGCAACAATTCCAACCTCATTATTTTACTATGATAAAAAAAATTGTAAAATTATGTTTTTATATCTCATGTTTTTATACATTCTCCTACCTCATTATTTTACCATGATAAAAAAATATGTTTTTATACTCTCATGGGTTTATACCTTCTCCAACCTCATTATTTTACCATGATACAAATTTTGTAAAATTATGTTTTTATATTCTCATAGTAAGCTAGCATTGGCAACAGGGACTATCTGAACAGGCTGAGAAAAGAGCACCATCTAGAATTTCAAACATCCTACATAAAATCCAAAAAGTGTTTGATTGAAGTAATCTCTCTGCAATGCAAAAGCACCACAGCAATGAATGCCAAAGATGCCACCAAAGCAAAATCTAATAAACATCATATTGGTATTACTTAAATTTTACTTTTTTAATTTAATGTCAGTTTTTAGTCATTATTTACATTTGCCTTGGTCCTCTTGTTTGTATTTTTAACCTCACTACCAAAGAGCACCTTTGGGAGTTGGGTACCAACAAGCTCCAGTCTGACTATATTAGTGATGAAGATTTTTCTACAGTTTCCCAAAATGGGGATCAGTGGCGGAACTGATGTGCGTCCGGTGTCAGATTGGTTCCACAGGTGTCTGGTCCATCAATGCCTGTGCTTGAACATGGCTTCCACTAGAAAACAAACCAAAGTCCAAAGTTAGGAAAAAATCCTGTAGCACCACTAGAATGTTGCCATTTTTGATTCAGAGAGAAATGTCTTGACAATTATTGGCTGCCATCAGCCTCAGCTGTACTGTTAGTGCTAATTACCATGCTAACATGCTAAACAATAAAATGTTGAACGTTACCTGCTAAACAACAGCATGCTAACATTATCAATGTAAGTTTGTTAGCATGGTAACCATTACCATTTTTAACTGTACATTTAATTCCTCACAACCACTAAGGATCAAGAAATTAGAAATTGAAACAATTCTGAATTCTTACTTGTGTACTCCTGAGGGGACATCTGAGTGCTCATGACATCACTAAATAGTTTCAGCCAATCCTGCTGATCGCTCTCTGTCTCGCAAGTAAACAGGAAGCCGCGGTCAGGTGTTACTATGGTGATACCGTGTTGCCAGGCGCCATTGCAGTGGGTGCCAGCAGGCAAGCCGGGGGAAGCGCTGTAACCATGGTCCTTGTGCCCCAAGAACACTTCACCTTTGGCAAAGGCATCCTTCATAAAGGGGGAGAATGAAATAAAGAGAGGTCAACTGAGTAAAAACTCCTCATCATGAGACTGTTTAACAGGACACAGTGTCTTAATACTGTATGGTACACATCATGAATTGCTTTGATAAGTAAAGTAATTCTGTTTTTGTTTCAACTCTCTAAATACTGAATGAACTGACCATATATAGGATGTTAGGTGGTTTATTCTATTGTATTTGCAATGTAATGACACCATAATGGTAAAACACATAATAAACACTGTTGAGGTGAGAGTGCCTGTTAACTCATGTTATCAGTAAATGTTAAAGGTACAATAAGCTGTATATACTATTGTGACGCAAAGTACCAGTCTTGTCATTAGTTGCTACTCCCAGCTCCAAAACAGCTGTTGCTATCCATGCTAGCAGCATGGTTTTGGGATGGCACTGTCAGACTGTTGACCAGTTGGTTGTTCCACCACTTTGGTCCAGACTGAAATATCTCAATGACTACTGGAAGGATTGTCATCCAATTTTGTACACAAATTCATGGTAATGGGATGAATCATACCATATGCACCATAGTGGAGACATTTTGTGTTTGTTAGTGAAATTTCTCTTGAACTATTGGATGGATTGCAATGACATTTAGGGCCACAATTACTGATTTTTTAAATATTTATTAATCTGCCAATTATTTACTTGATTAATCATTTAGTCTATAAAATAGTGAAAAATGCCCATCACAGTTGCCAACCGACCGCAGACCAAATCTCAAAGATATTCTATTGACCATCATATATGACAAAGTTTATACCAGTAAATGTTCGCCATTTTTGCTTGAAAAAATGACTAACTAATCAATTACTCGGCCGTTGGAGCTCTACAAACATTAATGTTTCCTTCAGGATAAATTGTAATCACTTTGGTGATCTCTGAACTTTTCATCTAGCGCCATCAACAGATCAGCATTTTAACGTGTCCAATACGTTGGTTTATGACCATTTAGACAATCCCATCAGCCTCAGCTGTACTTTGTGTTTAGCGCTACTTAGCAATTGTTAGCATGCTTTCATACTAAACTAAGATGGTGAACATGCTTGCTTAACATCAGCATATTAGCGCTGTCTTTGTGAGCATGTTAGCACACTGACATTAGCATTTAGCCCCGCTATGGCTACATTCAGCCCCACAGAGAGGCTCTTACAGTCTGTTTGAGTTTGTTTGCCAAGTGGTGAGAGCAGGTTAAGTTAACAATAAAATTGATGTAGGCCTATCTATTAGATGCATGCTCAACTTCTTGTGAACCTTTGAGCAAATGAGATGTGTTCATGACGTGAATTCTGAAACTATGTGTCAATGTCAAAAGTGCAGTGAGAACATTTTATTTTGTTGGCCTACCTTTACAGAGGTCAAAGACATTCAGTAAGATAACTACTTGCTAAGATGAACCCTGCTGCCCTCTCAACTGTGCAAAATAACAGTTGTATGATCTTTTGATAACAATGCTATCTTATAAAACAATACTTCCCCTAACATACACAGTGAACTATTGTATACACGCATTTAGTTATTATCCAAGTGATCAAATTACACTTGCTTTGAGCTTCCTCCACATATTCCCAGCCCACACTTCACTAGACTTCCTCTTCCTTTCATCTACCAGTTGTTCTTGTCTAACACTCTTGGGGCAAGTCGGACATTTCAGTCACCTATAATTATTGCACCTCTCCATTGAACTATTACATCAGCGGCAATGCTTAACTAATCTGGCTTGGTTGTCTGATGTGTCTTTAGCAAAGTCTTGGGAAATCTAAATCTCCCTCCTTTCAAGGCAAGTCTCTGTGATAACCATTGCATTAAAGACTCCACTCCAATGATTCAACAAATCTCACTTTCACGACGTCTCTACCTTTCAAGCACTGATATCAGTTAAATTAGGTAAAAGGTTAGAGAGTATCTAGTGTAGCTTATAGGATAAAGCCACTCTGCAGATTGGCGTTTCACTTCATTTTCAGCCAGTCCATACTGTGAGGTGTGTAATAACGTTACATATGAATGAAAGTACCTTATATCACCCTATCCCCACTGAGTCATGGCTTCATATACATATTATTGTCTACTTAATCTAATTTGCTTGATGGAAAGAAAAAACACTCCTCCCAGTCCCCATGGTGCTTATTTATGTCTTTTTAGAGCACAAGAAACCATCAAGGCACTGAGTTGGTGGGTTGTGATAAAGAACTGAACCACTCAGCCACTCAGGCATCAGCTAAAGGCTTCAAATATAAAGTGATGTCCATACTGAAGTCTTTTTGATGTGTGTAGGTGTGTGCAAAGATGCCATACCAGTGGATCTTTGAAGTACATGAGTCGCCTGTGGTCAAGAGTGAACCAGCGTTTCTTGAAGCCTTCCGTGTGCTGCAAAGACAAACACGGTAACAGAAATGGTCACACATGAGCTGAGTGAGACAGAGGGAGGGAAACTGTATAGAGACACAAAGCTGCATTGTACTGTATGTATACCAAAGGTGGTGTCTGTCTGGTATTTAAATCAAAAAGTGATTCACACTCTGCTCATAAATGTACTCTTTTGTATTAAGAGTTCCTACATCAGACTTTCCTGATACTTTATCTAAGTAACAATTGTTAAAGTGTCTAGGGCTGCAGCTAATGATCATCAGAGCCCAAAGTGATGTCTTCACATTGTTTGTTTTACAGTGACATGGATCAGAGACAAGCAGCAAATCCTCACATCTGAGATCCAGGAACCAGCAAATATTTAAATTTTTGCTTGAAAATGACTTAATCATTTGATTTTTAGTTGTTAGTCAGTGGAGGCTAATTGTTTTGACACCAAAAGTCTAAGTTGAAAAGGAAATTTTAGTATCACCAACGTCAGAAGCTTTGAGAACAGAGGATCTGTGCTGCTGGTGTTTTATTCATGTTTTTCTTGACTTTCCTTTTTATGAACCAGTAGTGTAGCATTGTACCATTAAAGTGCATTAAAGCTGATCTCCGGCTTTAAAAAAGTGATATAAAAGCATTTGCTCTTGTTTGATTTGCATGGTTCCCTGTTAGTGCTAAAAACTGATTGTCATTAACACTACGCTGAAAGCAGCTATGGAGGAATATGAAGCACAGCACCTTATGGGAGTTTACTGAAGTGCACAGGCAGCGTGAACTCTTTTCAGAGCATGAAGCTCACTTGTTCCCTTCTCCAGTGACTCCTTCCACAAATATGTCTCGTGTGTGTGTGAAGGAAGTGAATAATGACACCCATTTAGCAAATCAGCCCAATGCAGAAAGTTAGCGAGTCTTTTCATCTGTCAGCCTGACAGATGGAGATTAAACTGAGAGTCTGTGTCTGTGTGCACCTGCATGTGTGTACATATGCTAATATAAAAGTGTCAGTGTAACTGCCTGACTGCATGAATATGTACAAATACCTCTTTGCGTGTTTGCTTAATCCCAAAATGTGTCTGTGTTTCTGTGTGTATTTGAGGTTCTGACACATAAGGATTAAATCGATCCTTAGCTGGAAGCCTTTTATGCTCTCTCAGACAGACTGACAGGCTGACAGAGGGTGCAGGCAGGCAGGCAGGACCTCTCCACTGTTTATCAGCCTGTCAGGCAGAGGTGGCAAGCAGCCACACTGACAGCAGGGCTAGTTAACCTCTAGCCCAGCTCCCATTCTATTAAAGCAGAGAGAGCAGGAGCTGAGAGCACAGGAGGAGGTTTGAGGGAACTGTGTCCAACTAATTAAATGGAATTTTCAAACTCATTCAGAATTAAATCTAAGCTGGGATTTAGATATGTTTGTTTGTGTCAATGTGTAATTAATACTATACATTTCTGCTTTGACTTTAAAAAAATGTATGCATATCATTCATATAGAATAATAGCGACAGCAGATGATTTGCCACAAGACAGAGCACATTTAAGTTCCGCCCACACCGGAGGGGAGAACAATTCATCGCTTTCCATTGACTTTGTATTGCGTGAAGGTGTTTATTTGTCTCTTCAGAAACATGCCTAAAAGCTGCTGTGTGGTGGGAAGCTCTACTAACAAAGTAAAGAACTGAGAACTACGTTTTCTGTTTCGGCTGCATATTGTGTTGATGACTGTTTTCCCTCTGGTGGGCGGGATTTTGCGCTTTGTCTCTATCATAGTCCATCATAGAAAAGCCAATACAGCCCACTTCACAAGTGACTATTATTATCCAGTAACCTAATGTAATTCTTGAGGTAACCCCATCTCTGTAATGTGAAACACATTTGCCTAGGAGTATGAAACCACTTGCCCATGCACAATTGGACAGGTCTTTCTAAAGTTAAACTAAAGTTTTATTTGCCAAAACTGATCTATTGCTCCCACAGATCAGATGTCTGCCAGGGGAGGTATGGTTATTGTAATTAATACCTCCAGTCCCCAGGAATTCCCTTCCATTTGGAATTAATAACATGGTTTACCCTGTTGAGAAATACCTTATGCGGGTATAAATATAAAGTATGAATTTTCATCGTTTTACTTTTTTACTTTTAAATGAGATTTTATTCCTGAATTAATGTTTTGAACACTGTATATTGCTGTCCTATCTCCTACCTGTCTACCTCCTGAGTAAGCCCACATGAGGTGAAAATACAGCAAAGAGGGAGATGAAAAGTGTACATAGTATTAAATAAAGCTTTACAGCGTATATGTATCTGTGTGTTACTTGCCCTGGGACCGGTCTTTTCCATGTATCCTTCCTTCAGAAAGTTCCGGGTAAGTTTGGGTACCAGCTGGAAAAACAAACAAACAAGCAATATACCATGAGGATACAAAGGGGTTTCAGTGTTGAAAATCCATTTAGGTGGATAGTACTACAGCCAACATGTGCATAAAGTATAAATACAGAAATGCAGTTCCAGCCACCTCAATCATAGCACAGACATTAAATCAATTTCAATGCCATTTAAATCTCAGCAACAGTAGGCATCCTTTTAAAATACGGCACATTTAGAAACAGGGGCAGGGGGTGCATATTGTGTGAACATGTGTGCGTTCACCTCAGCATCCGTCGCCCCAGGAAAGGCCACCTTGAGATAGTGAAGCTGAACTGCACGAATTGTATTAAACCAGTCTACGATCTCCTGATGGACAGAGAGAGAGAGAGAGAGGTTAAGACCCTCTGTGTTTGGTGACCTGGAAAATTGTTTGCCAACTACAATCCCCCCATTAGTGATGGTTGTGGAATTCACTTTCTTCATGCTTGCTCACATCAGTGTCGATTCTGATTCATTAAAAACCTTTTCCTGTTTATAATTGCTAAAAGCCACTTTTATTTATGACATAACTATGACTTTTGCTTCTACTGATCACAAGACAAATATGGGTTGTAAGATATCTGTCTGAATTACACCTCTTTCTAATGGAAAGTTTAACTCCAGAGGGCTTTAAATAAGTTATCAACATATTCCTAAACACTGCCACGTCTTAGATGTTGGACCACAAATAGCTTGACGACAACATTGAACTGTTCCATGTATCTAAATGCGTGTTCAGTAATGACAGAATGATAGATGCAGAGCTTAAATATCATCTGTTAATGGCAGACATTGGTACAGATAGTTTGGAAAAGGTTTGGAGACTCGCCCACAACAACACAAACCAGGTAGTTTCAATACATGTCTGTCCCTTAATGTGATGATTGACAAATATCAATACCAGCTTGTGCTGAAATCTAAGCTAGTTAACATTAGTAAACATTTTCTTCCTTTTTAGGTGATGTGCACTGATAACCACACGTGCAGTACAGCGATGCAGACCTTGCCGTTGTCGTGGTAGACAAAGATGTTGCGGGTGCTGTAGTCTTTGAGGTACGTGATCTGCAGGCCGTGGGGGTTTCCTATCTTCTCAGGCTGGAAGGTTGCGTTGATGGTGTCCACCTTGAAGACTGCTTTGGGATCCTTAGCCTGCAGGAGAGAGCGAGGAAATGATTACCCAACGTGTTTACCAACTTGTTAGAAAGTGAAATTAAACATTTTAAAAGTCTATATCTACACTTTGTTTTCACTATTGGAATGAATAGACTCTTGAGTCACAAATGTGGGATAACTACTACACTAATCTAATCAGACTAATACTAGCATTTGTTTTATTTTACCTTAAGATTTTTTTTTATATATTTCTGTTTAAAAAGAAGAATAATTACCAAATAAATTCTGAATTAAATTGAATGGGACTAATTAATAAACTTCCTTCTGATTGTTGTTTTGACCAGTCATGATAATATACTTTTTTTATGAAAACTCACAACATACTGCTGCCCCTGCTTGACCAGGAAACAAAATGTATAGTTATGGAGTCAAGGTGTTTATATTTTGTGCTCTTTCTAACCATGAAAATAATATCCAAAGTGATTGGAGGGGGACGAGCTTCTCTCGTCCCCCTCTCTCTCTCTCTCTCCCAAAGACTTCTGCAGGTCTTTCTGCCTCCGGCGATGTGGAGTCTGGATCTGTGGTTGCTCCTGCTGCCCCCGTGTTCCTGCTCGACCGCCAGTGTTGCTATTGCTGTTGTACTGTACTGCTTTATGTTCTCCTGCCTCCTGCTCTCTCTCTCCTGCTCCTGATCTAAAATCCAACACCGGAATCTTGCTGCAGACATGCTAAGCTTTCAATAGAGGGACGTCACAGAATTTTTTGCAGAATTTCTGCAGTGTCAACGAATGAAATGGTGCAGAAATTCTGTGTGAAGTAGAGCTGCAACTAACAACTATTTTGATAATCGATAAATCTGTCGATTATTTCTACGATTAATCGATGAATCGGCTAAAAACGTACAAAAAATGTTTTCCCAAGTTTTTTTTCCAAAACACTGTTCTTCCTAACAACTTAAATATAAGCTATACAACATGTTAAGATATGTTTAATTTGCCCCAAAACATTAGTTTTAGGTTACTTGGAATGGACCTGAGCTGTTATAAATAATAATAAATAATAATAAAAATGTAAATCAAAAACAAAGTGTAACCTGTCATACATAATAATAATAACCAATAATAAATTAAGTGTTAACAGGCTTTGCTACATCAAATAGCTTAAACAACAGGCCATGGACTATGAAGGTAGTTTTACCTAATTTAATTTAATTGTTTCTGCAGTGACACTTTCTCGCGCACTGTCTTTCTCTTTCTAAACAAACTTTCAATTCAGTTTTATTTATATAGCGCCATATCATAACAAATTTATCTCAGGGCTCTATCGCATGGATCAGGTCGAGACCGACGTTCCCACCATGAGCAAGCACTAGGCGACAATGGCAAGAAAAACTCCCTTTTAACAGGTAGAAACCTCGAGCAGAATCTGGCTCTAGGTGGGCCCTCATCTGCCTCGACCGGTTTCGGGGGGGGGGCAGGAGGAAGGAGAACATACAGTAACTTTGCATTGCAATGCTAAAATGTTAGAATGTCCACATGCTAACGTGACCGTGTGTTAGCATGTTAGCATGTCCACATGCTAACATGACCGTGGTGCTCCCATGCCATGGAAGTTCACTTTTACAGAGTTTGCAGGTTACACACTTTTTACTGTTATTTAAAGTAAAGTGCTCCCACGCTGTTGAAGATTTTTGTCAAACGCTTTTCTCCGTCTCCGCCATTTTTCGAATGTTTTTTTTAAGTTTCGGAGCCAGCTCCGCGACACAGCGTGTAACGACGCAGACCCAACGAATCGATAAGGACATTTTTGCCAACGCTTTTTGTAATCGATTTTTATCGATTTTATCGATTCGTTGTTGCAGCTCTAGTGTGAAGGTTTACTGCCAGCCATCCTCAAGTGCAGCAAAGAGAATCAGAGAAGTAGTTAAAGAAGAAAGTGTTAAGATAGAGGTTCATGGTTAAGCAGCAACAATGTGCATTTGAAGAAATGTTTTATGTCCCAGTTTTTTTTGTGTATGCAGGTATTGTCCTCTGTTTTCTAATGGTCACCTTTTAAATCCCACTTGACTTGGCATAAACGTGACAACATTAGATATTATGTGAGGGAATTTATAAGGCTTGGAAAACCGTCATGTCGAGCCACATTCTGTGAATTTCAGGTGTTAGTCTCTCAAGGGATAGCTATGATGTCCAAGATGAGGGTCACATGATTGATGGAGACCAAAGGGATCTGTATCTGTTTTAGACAAACTTTTTACAGTAAAGCTTGTACTGTAAGAGTGTAATCAGTTGGAATGTGGACAAAACCACAAAAGTTAAATCAGCAAACTATTGTTCACTGCATTTAAATGACTGACCATCCTGCTTTTATGTAAAACATTTCTTCACCTTGGTATCCCTTAAAACTCTATATTAATTTAACAGTGTGAAAATGAATTGGCCCCACATAACATATCCCCCACTCTGTAAGGAACAAGGTTTCAAACTTGGAATAATTTCATTTGCAATGCCTGCTCCATCTGTGACTCCTTAATATGGTGGGGACTTCAAAAACTTAAGTACTCTTGCCAGTAGGCTTGGCCAGTGATTAGGATGCATCACATGGCATCCATCTACCTCTTATATTAATCCGCTGACATTCTACAGATCGCAGCAAAACCTGAAATCTGAAAATACCAGTGCAGCAGGGCATGCTGGGACAACTGCTGCCACCCACACACCACTGACTGAAATAGTAAGAAGGCAGACACACAGAGGAGAGGGCAGGAAATGACTGTTACTCTAAAAACAGCTTGATACATTGGTTGATTTTTTTTTTTACTTTATTCAGATCGAGGTTGATGTGGTCAACCGGCAAAAAATGTTGTGTTAAATATTGGTGTGATTTCTTTTTACTAACCTGAAGAATAAAATGAAATAAACCTTTTCTTACATGGAGATGGAGATTATATCTATGCTTCATCTTCTCACATTTAAGTTATGGGAGTATTCAGAATTATTTTGACAATGCCACTTGAGAAGGACAGTTTTTCTTTAGGTTACCAGTCAAGATGAGAGAGAGAGAGAGAGCTATTGAGAGATCAAACTGAACGGCTATCTAACGCTAAACCATGAATACAGATTGGCCAAATATCTTCACGGTCAGAGATCCAAAGCAGAGACAGATCCTGACTGAGTGACCACAGTCTCGCCATAGGGAGAGGAAAAATCAAAACATCCTGGCTACCAACAGAGGACAGTCTGTGGTCACTGCACAACAGGTTAGGTAGAGACAGAGATGCACTTCCTGTTAAAATCTGACAGATGCAGTCATATCAGAGAAGACTACTTTAAGAAATAGAATGTGTTAATCTCAGACCTCACAGATCTCAATGACACACACACGCACACTACTGTATATATGTTTTTTTAGATTTTATGAATTGCCTTTTTATGGTTATTTTTAATCAATATTATTCATGTTGATGCTTTGTCAATATATTATTTGCTACACCAACATCTCCACACACACACACACACACCCACCAACATCATCAACACAGACACCAACATCTACACACACTCATTGTGTGTTTAGATATGGCTCAAGGCATTCACACACACACAGCACCATCATCACACCAGCACCCAACGACATCATCAACACAGACACACATACACTATCAACACACACCCCTACACCTTCCAAAGTCTCACATGTGTATTTTTGTTTTTTGCTATTTTCCAAATGTTTTGGACTGAAGCTTTTTAAAATTATTTCTATCATTATTGTATATATTTTAATGTCATTATTACATCATTATTAATATATTATTACCTGACACGCAATATTGTCATTGTTACATTCATGTCGATAAAGCAAATTAAATAGAGAGAGAGATTCAACATAGAGATGTAAAGCAATAGTTGTGGTAATGGTATTGGTGTTAATATTAATAAAAAGAATACTAATAGCACAACAATAGCAGCAGCAGCTGTTAAGCAGGAACATGGGGGAAGCAGGTGGCTTGCGACCAGACATGTTCTGTGTGTGGCGGTCTCTTCATGAACAGACATGTGTTTGCTTCAGTAAACTCCATTCACTTTTGAACTTTATTAGACTAAGTTGATTTCTTTCTTAGTGTATAAGTTTATGACGGTGTGGTGAGGATCCATGGAGCATCTGGCCCTTCTTCGCAATTTTCTCCTGCAGTTTCACCTATTCACTTGCTTTTACCATTGTTTTTTGTGTGTTGGTTACATTTTTTTTAACCTTTGTTTGGATGTTTGGTAGCATATATTTTTTAAATATGAGGAACTTGCAATATAGTGCAACCCAATAACTCACCATAACAACAAATAACCCCACAAGCTACCATAGATGTGAACAGATCCTGACAGTTTAATAAAAACAGAACATTGTAAACTTCACAAAGGTGGTGAGGGTCTGTTGGATCACATTACATTCCATAGATATACTGTATGAATTTATAACTTAGTTGAGTTACGGATCCTACTATCTAGTACATTTTCTAATTACAACACTAACTGTAACTTGAACCACTCGTAAATCCATATTTTCAGCCAATACTGTCCACTTACAGTTCTTAAAATATATATGCTTGTATCATCTCTACAGTTATACTGCTTATTCTCTTTTTACGCTTGTAGTCTACTCATCTTCTGGTGCTGCACCTTATCCCTGTTTTGCTGCTACAATGATTCAATTTCCCCACAGGGATCCATAAAGTTTAATCTCTCTTTTTGAGGTATCAAGAGGTTTCAGTCATCTTAGTGGGTTTCTCATAGTGAAGGACACAAGTTCTTAAAAGAGAACTGTGTTTGATCGTTTGAGGGGGGAAAGACAAATGAGATGCACCTCTGTCTACACACTATTCCTTCCTGATGATATGTGAAAGATCTATTATTCTCTCCTTTCTGGAGATTAGTCCAGCAGTCCCTGTGAATTAGTAGCCTCTTCACTTGCTTTCGTTGACGCAGTTTTTCAGCTGGGCATGATGTACTGTATGTCAATGCTTACATAAGGCTCATACTCACTCGTACAAAACACTGGTACTACAGATTTTTTCTCATGTTCCCTGATATTTTGTGTACTGTCACTTATAGTTGAACATGCACACCCTGTACTTATTCTAATCATCAGACCCAGATTTTTCTATTTCCTACCAAGACAAGCCAATAGAAGAGGCAGTAATGTGCTGCTCCTCTCTCACCGTGTATTGTCACAGATATGTATTTTACTTCTACTAAACAGATGCTAGACACATGCTTAGCTTTTGCTCTCACCTCCAAAATCCAGTTTTAGTAAACAGCCTGCTGTGACACTGCAAGTAGGTCAGGTCCAAACAAGCTGTGGGTCAGCCAAGTCTCCTAGTTCATGTATAGCTGTGTGTTCAGAGGTTACCGCTTAGCTACAGAGCCTACGCACGTAACCACCATAGTTAGTCATAGGCTTTACAGAAGCTGCACTGGACCTTGAGGTCCAGCTGGGCTGTTAAGTGATTTTGGTGTAGTGGCCACACAGATTATTGCAACTTCCACATTCATTACATGATGCACTCTGGCCCCAAAAAGCATTTTCCCTTTACACAATCATTGGAAAAAAAGCTTCTGTAAAATGCGAAATAGTTTCTGAGTATCACAGATGCCCCAAAATGACTCGTTATTATCAGAATATGATGATGATAAAATATTAAACAGGAAGTCAGCTGGCTCAGGCAGCGGAAGTCTCGGACGTTCAGGCTCTATGGGCCCAAACAGTGTGATGAAAACCCAGGAGGCTTTTTCGACATATGCGACCAGTGAGCAACTTTCATAGGAATGAATTAGGCGCCATCTTCGAACACTATCAGTTCTGTTTCCTGTCTCCCTTTGCTATCTAATAAAGGGGGAAAAAGCCCACATTTAGGGTAGATGACCTTGAAATGTGAAAATTATAATTCCACTGCTTAACTTGTTATAACCATGATAAAGTGTCCCTTAATGCACAAATTCTGACATCGGTGTTTTAGTCAATGGAAACGCTTCACAACCTTTTTTTCACAACAAATGAAAGATGCAAAAATAAAACAACATAAAAAACAACCTTAAAAAAAACAGTAACTGTCTTTCTTTGTCAGTAATGTTATGCGACTACCAAACTGATTTTATCTACAGTCCACTGAGAATTAGACAAAAGCAGCAACAAAGCTGGGACAAACTACAAAATCATGCAGGTCAGCACACCATTTATAAAAAGGCTAACGTAACAATGTTGTTGTGAATGTGGATGAGTAAGATCCAGGATTAATGTCCCTCCATCTCCCATCCATCTCCCTCCAGATGTTTGCTTATCACTTCCTTATCCAACGTTTTAGCGTCTTCTCTCAAGCTAAACCAGACTTTATTATTTATTTTTGTCAGTGAAACAGCTTCTGATGCTGCAGTAATGCAGATGCTAATGCTAGGTGAGCCAGAGCGACAAAAAGAGTGAGGTGCTGTGCAGGATTTACTGAGGAGAGTTTGTCTCTTGTATTACTGCAGAGCAGAGTGACATGGGCACTGCAAACTAGAAAACTTTGCTTTTTCCACTAACATTAGGATGGACTAGAACACCATGTAACCATGGTAACTGTACAAAACAAAAATGTCGACATCATTATTAATTTTTATATTTCTGGGCATTTTGACAAACATGAGACTAAAATGTCTTTAGGTTTCATTAACATCATTCACTTTCAGTTTCTCTCTTCTTCTTGAAATAGAGGTTAAACCCAACTGAACAAATGCACCATCGTTATCCTTTTGAAAGCTGATATTTATTAATATTATATAATATATTGTGTATATATATAACATAATAAAAATAATAAATAAAGCCAGATCAGTGACAGCTGCATCTGCCATCGAAAATAAAATTTGGCTTTGAAAAGAAAACCTGAACTTTTTTACATTCTGAAGTTTTCCAATGACAATGTTTCTTCTTTTTTACACTTGTGTTTTTTTACAATGTCAGTTTTTTTGTCAGCTCTCTAACTCTGTTTTGGTGTGGAGAGGAGGGGTTTGAGGGGCGGGGCCAGGAGAGCATGATTGACGTCTTTTTTTATTTTATTTATTTAACCAGTAAAACCTCATTGAGATTAAGAATCTCCTTTACAAGAGTGTCCTGGCCAAGACAGCAGCAAATCAAATTACAAGTCAATAAAACCACAAAGTAAATTATAAACACATCAAAATTCCAAGTTACAAAATAATATTAATCAAAACATTTACAACCTAAAGACTAATTTAATGCCCTCAACTTACTTTTAAAAATGTGTCAGGAGACCGGTTCCCCCAGACATAGTTTATCCTGCAGCAAATTCCAAGCTGTTGGAGCAGCATATGTAAAACTTCTTTTCCCCATTTCAAGTCTGACTTTGGGAACAGAGAGCAAAACTACAGCCTGAGTCACAAAACGATTGCAGCTGCTGTTTCTTTTAGATTGGATAGCATTACATAAGTGTAATATGCCAATGATTTTGTCTACGAATAGACAGCGAGGGCCAGCCAACTCTTTCATACAAAATACAATGATGAGTTAGAGCTTTGAGAGTAGTTATACACCTCAACGCTCCATGACAAACAACATCCAGTGACATAAGACATTGCGAGGATGCATGCATATATAAAACATCAGCGTAGTCAATCAGAGGCATAAAAGTTTTTCTCTTTTTAGCAGCAAAAGAGAAACTAGATTTTTTTCTGAAATAGAAACCGAGATGCAACTTTTTAACGAGTTGCTCGACATGATCCTTAAAAGACAACGTATCATCAATTAAGAACCCAAGATATTTAAACAATGAGACAGGCTCAATCCCATCACCCGAGGACGTCATAACAGGAAGCAGGCTCAGTGCTTTTTGCTTTGAAAACATCATAAGTTTTGTTTTATTTGAATTTAAGGTCAATTTTAACTCACAGAGTAACCTGAACAGCATCAAAAGCCTCTTGCAAATAACTAAGAGCCTGAGTGAGTGATGGAGCATAGCAATAAATAACAGTATCATCCGCATATAGGCCTAGATGAAAGTTAACCTGCAGTATAATCTGCAGGCAAGGAGAGAACGTCACTGTTCACTGTTCCTGGACCAGCCGTCCTCTTGTTTCCGTCTCTGAGTTTCTGTATCACTGCAAACCTACAGCGATGTGCTCTCTGCCGTACTTTGCTCACACAGAACCGGGCTGGGTTCAGTTTAAATGACACTATGCTAGTGGTCCACTGGAAACACGAGTGTAATTTCTGGTAAGTGCACAACAGCCGTGTTTGATCTGAGACAACACTACCCTTTCAAAATTAGTGCACTTCACAAGTCAGTACATAGTGTACACAGTGAACTGCATGTCAGTGTGCTAACGGAAGAACGCAATATGAGACACAGTTTAGGTTTAACCAAAACAGTGACTGCATTCTTTAACTAGGTGTATTTGGTCAATTGTCAATCTACAGAAACCAACCTTAACTGTGAAAGCTGCATGCATTGCGGCATTTGCTGGTTTATAGTACGTGCACCTTTTTCATTCTACTTATCAAAGTGCTTATGTGGCTCACGTGCATCTTCTTGACCCAGTGAGCCCCAGACTCCCTTGTCTCTTGACGCTAAATCCCTCTGCTGCCACAGCAAATTATCACATTTGATCACAGGTGGATAATCATGCGCAAAAGTGACATTGCAATTGGTATATGATGAAAGAATATCACGGCTTTTCTACAAGGTGCTGTCGTCCTGTCTAGTTACCAAGAAACAGAATGGGTGTTAGCGAGTCAGCCAAGCATCAATTATTGCTGTTGACATTTGCAGATTTGCGCAAATATCAAAGGGGACTTTTAGGGGTTATTTTCAGTTGTGGAGGTAACATGCATTTTCACCCTGGAGGCAGGGATGCTGAAATAGAGCGAAGATGAATAGACGAGAGTGGACAACCGGGGGGGGAACAGTGATAAATGAGCTGACAAATGTTGTTTGTGTAAGATCATGATAGCCGTGAGAGAGCTATAATCCACACTGGCGAGCTGAGCCAAAGGGTTGCATGTGCTGGGAAGAAGGCAGGCTGAAAACAGAGGTGTGTGTGTGTGTGTGTGTGTGTGTGTGTGTGTGTGTCAGTGTGAGTGTGAGTGTGAGTGTGAGTGTGAGTGAGAGAGAGAGAGAGAGAGAGAGAGAGATGGGATGATAGATGAAGCTGGGCACAGAAAGAGGGACAGCTAATCCATATCATCAGATGTGGCTAAAAGACAACAGGCATTCATTGTGCCATGTTGAAACAGGCATCATGACATGCACGTTCAAACAATGGCCGCTTTAATGAAAAGTGTTTATCATGGTGCATCCCTGGTGTGCCTCAGCATATTTTGCAAAGAGATTCTAGCAGGAGGCAGATGCATTTCTTTCAGGTTCAACTGTGGCACCGATTTATATAAAGGATCTGCATTATATTGTTGAGCCAAAAGAGCGGACGTTGTCACATTGCTATGAAAATTACACTATCAGGATGCTGTAGCTCAGCCCACCCACCCTGCTCTTGAGGAATCATTTTCCTGCATCACTTGGCCACTTCACTAAACCCCTCCCCCCTAACAGCAATCGTCCAGCTTAGCAGGAACTGCAGGTCTGTCAAGCTTTGCTGGAACTGCATCGATAGGGCTGTTGTAAGAGCAATACTATACTAAGTGTCTATAGCATTATGTTAGTCAAATAAATTGTTTGTCAAATAAAAGTATTTGGTCTTCTTAAAGAAAAGCATGTTTGAAAATGCAAACAACATGCTGTTATATGGATGGAAATGTTTGGTCAGTCTGTCAGTTCACCACATTGGTTCAGGCTGAAAAATCTTGACAACTATTGGATTGCCATAAAATATTGTAAAGACAGTCACAAAAGGAGGAATTCTGCTGAAAAATATAAAACATTTAGGATCAGATACCAGCAAAACCAATTCAATTCATCAGCCAACAAAGCTGCACTTTGTGTTTAGTTTTAGTAGTGGTTTTCAATTAATTAATGGAGTCAGCGTTAGAATTAATAAATTATCAGTTGTAGAAACAAAAAGGCCTGCTTTTGTTTACTTTTGAATTCAATTTTATTTAAACAAAAATGTTAGCCAGTGGCCACCATTTTCATACGTTGGTGGTCCCTCCCCTTTCGCTACGTCGTCAAGATGACAACCAGCGGTGTGCAGCGTTCCACACTCAATATTCTGACCGTTATGAGTACACCACCCGGGTACACACAGTATACTGCATTTTGCCATACTTGTCAGTGTGAACGCAAGTAGCAAAATAGCAAGTGTAATCAGAATCAGAATCAGAATCAGAAATACTTTATTAATCCCTGAAGGGAAATTGCTTTTTGATACAGTTACAATGCTCGATAAAGTTATTGAAAAAAGAATAATAAACAGTAGAA
>JAVQJD010009390.1:0-30190 GCA_036023655.1 Nannoperca australis | reverse complement strand
AAAGTTAAGACTAGTTTAAAGTCATCTTCATTGAAAAGTACAGTGCTTTTCCTTCAAAAATAAGGACATTTCAATGTGACCCCAAACTTTTGAACGGTAGTGTATATATTTATTTATTTCAGTATATTTCAGTATTGAACTATGAGGATGAAAGTTTGCTAAATCAAATGGTCTTTTAAAATAAAATAAAAAGACTTTTAAGATACAAGGTGTACAAGTCACACAATTTTATTGTTTCTTTGATTGCACCATACAAGCTTGACATTAAAGATAAAAATGTCTCTCATTTTACAAGTGAGCATTGTAGTAATGTTAAATATCCCATTACAAAACGTCTTTCTCCCTATCGAAAATATTTTTAAAAATAATAAAAAACTAAAAGTACAACCACAAATGTCTAAAATATTACTGAAAAAAACTGAAGAGTAACACAGAGCTGGATTATTTGGCAGCGACTGTCTAACTTGATCCACTAGGAGTGACAGACGAGGCATTTGGCACTGTCATTGGTCCACAACAGGTCGCAGAGAGGCTCCTGCCAGGTGGCAGAAGGAGACATACATTGCATTGTGACAAATAAACAACCCTACACTATTCCCAGGGAGCTGACAGCAAGAGGGCCCTACTGTGCCGTATTACACCCCGTTATGCCCTCCCATACCCATTGTTTAGTCTTGAACCATGAATACTGAACCACATGTGTGTCTACATATGAACTAATGCAAACTGTCTCATAAGTGAAAATAATGTCACTGGTAAGTAAACAATATTGTGTCTAGAGGGTTTGTAAATTGGACTAAAAACAGTAGGTGAGAATGAGGGAATGTTTTTATCCACAAGTTACACAATGTGGAAAAAACAACAGGAGAAAATGTGTGATAGTCATCAATCCCCTGGCAAATACATATACACTGCAATAAATTGCTTTGGAATTTCTTTCCCAACATTTTTTACAGTACTGCAGCATCCAAAAAATAAAAGAAAACCATTACATTCAAGCATTTCCATTGCTGTGCTTTGGGAGTGATAGCAATATTGTGAACATTACCCTTACTGAGATCCACCTTTGGAGTTCTCCATCCCATTAGCCCACTCGTTGAGGATCCGCATTAGGTGTCCAGCATTGTCCAGTGTGGCTTCATTTGAATCACGGGGATGCGTGAAGCTGGGTGGGCGTCAGTGTGTAAGGATTACCTGACAGTAGGTGTGGTGGTTAGGCGCAAGTGGCTAGGCTTGGTGGGGAGAGGAGGCTTGATGCCACGAGAGGGAGTCTGTGTGGGGGTTGTAGTGCTCTCAGCGTTGAAGGTTTTCATCAGCTGAGCCACCCGGCCACGCCCTGTGCAGCTTGGTGCGCTCCCTGATGACCCGGCCACCTCTGATGTAGCCCTCCGAGGCGCTTCTGATGCAGCAAGATCTGACAAAAGAGAGAGTCCGATTTCCTTAACATATGGGTGACAATCTGACTGCCATATACAGAGGGGTGATTATTGATTCTTTATTTTTAGGTTTGTTTTTCAAAACATGTAAACAAATCAATTTGGAGTGTATATTGTGTATATACAGTTGAATTTTAAAGCACAAAACTCCAAATAAAATTGTATTTATAACTTTGTTATTGAGGTTTATTATATGGCAGATTCCTTGTCCACTCTCTATGTGCCATGAACTCCATGAAGATCTTTAAAGTTTTTTTCTTACTTCTTTAGACAAATTAGTTAATACACAATCATCCCTTCATTTGAACTTTCACTCCTTTTTCCTCTTCACTGTGTATTATAAGATAATTTTATGGGCTGTGCCTGTCACAAGGGGACCTTGTTTACTGTAAACTACAGCAGTCAGGGTCCTGTTGCAGCAGGAAACACAACACCTTTTCAGAAGCATGAGAACATAAAATCCACTGATGTACTCGGTGTACATCGGTGAAAATCTGTAAAAACCATAAACAATGAGAGTTACAAATTAAACACGTATGCTATTGCTGTAAAAGCAGGAATCCAGTCTTCCCACACCACTTGTTCATTTCTCCTCTCCAAATATTGTGCCCATATTTTTCTTCACTTGTTTCTACCTTTTTTTCTTCTTTTCATTTGCCTCCCTTTATCCTACTCTAGCTGAGCAGAGGTCATCCTCAGTGGAAGTGTAGTAGGGACACAGCTGGGTGTAGTTGGTGTGTGTGTGCGCGCTTACCGAGGTACTGTGTTTGGAAGAGGGTGTAATTGAGGGAGGAATGGAGGGAACAGGAGTAACGGAGGGGAGGGAGGGCCACAGGGACGGCAATGGAGAGCAGACAGACGCTGCTCAGACACCAGAAGGCTTGAGGAGCCACATATTTTTAGCGTCATCCCCGGGGGACAGAGATATGTGAGAGCGCCCGCGTGCACGGCTACAGACGCACACAAGCTTACAGACACACACACACACACACACACACACACACACACACACAAACACACACACACACACACACACACACACAAAATAAAGTGAAAACATGCACAAGCGTACACACAGTTCCTAACAGTTGAATTTAAAAAGACACACGCACGTTCTCATGTTACATTCAGGTCCGTGCATGCTCACACACATGCGCACACACACATAAACACAAACATGCACCTTCACACAGCTCTTCTGCTCATGGATTCAGTCACGCATGCAGCCATCTCTCACTAACACCACGGCATAGCACAGTGTCACACACACACACACACACACACACACACACACACACACAAAGGTGGGGTACAGCCAAAACCACACAGGCACTCCTGGGGCCAGGAAACCTTTAAAGCTCTTGATGTCTTGCAGGCATGAAAGGGAGAGACCTAAAGTAGCCTTTAAGGTTGTGTTATTGTTTATTGTTGTTTACTCTCCGTTCGCTCCTCTCCCTGTGGCTCTAACACCTCCCTCCACCCTCCTCTTCATCTTCCTTTCCCCCTGTCTTGCCCTGCCTTCCTCTGCCCCCTGACCCGCGGTTCCTGTGTTAATGTCCTCTTGCCGCGCTGCGTGGGCTTGCCTCTGATTGTCTCGTTGTGTTGTGTGGTCACCACGGAAACCTTGGATAGGCTCCAGCAATTGAGGCTGACACACATTCAGGCACGCACCAAGCACACATGCAGACAAACACACACACACACACACACACACACACACATACACACACACACACACACACACACAGAGAGAGAGAGAGATACGCACAATCACAGACACAGGCACATGCACATACACACTCATGGTCAGAGAGTTTTTTTAGCTCAGAGCCTCAGTGCAGGTCTGAGTGGAATTCTTAATAGAGGAAGAGAGAGACAGAAAGAGAAGGAGGGGGAGAATATATATATATATATATATATAAAGAGAGAGAGAAAGAGTATTTCTTGAAGTAAAACCCTAATACATTCCCACAGGTAACCTGCCTAACCTGTCTTAACACACCCAAAATATGTTCAAACCCCACGCCTTTCTGCCTGAAACTCTCCTCAGCAGCTGCACTCTTAGCTCTGTCAGCAGAAACAGTCATTAAAGCTACCTGTGAAAACACCTATTAAAATGAAAGAGAATCTCAGCATTAAATCACTCATCAAGATTGGTTAATCTCCCATTTGAGCTTTGGTACGCCACTCCTCACATCTCAGTCCAGCTCGTAAATGTACAGGGAGGACAAAGAGGAGGGGGCGGGAAGCAGTGTCACTGACCAGGCTAGCACAAAAATTAAAGACCAATCTATCTCTTTAAAGACCTCCACGTCTCTGGCAGAAAAGGAGGAAGGGGAGGGGGCAGAAGTGGGGCAGAGGGCAGAATTCCCGAGCAGCATGTCTGTGGACTGAAGGGCAGCGAGGAGAGGAGGTGTGTGTGTGTGTGTGTGTGTGTGTGTGCGTGTGTATGTAACCAGTTGGGGGGGGGGGGGGGGGGGGCTCCTGTGTGGGGGCGGGGGCCCCTGTCACTTATCAGCTCTGGCTGAGCGTCGCCCAGGGCTAGAGTCGGGAAGCAGCGCTGGAATGTGTGTCCTTCCCTCTGAAGGTGAAGAGAGAGGAGAGGAAAGCCGACCAACAGACAGAGAAGGGTTTTTAAAAAAACGAACACACGTATACGAACACACACCGCCAGCTGCTGGAGATTGATACACTTTAATGCCCAAATGTGCTCAAATCATAGGACACATAGACACACAAACACACAACACATATTTTTGCCGCTCTAGGTTCAGTTCTAGACCCAGTCTTACACTCACTCTACATGCTCCCCCTATAACTGAAATATATTTATAATGTGTACCTCACTTCATTTTTATGCAGTTTTTCTTTTTTTTGAGATATTTTTTTATTCTGTATTTTAGACAGCAATAAAGTTGATCACTTCAGATTAAATTAAATTAAAGGATTCTTTCCCCAAAAATTCTTTCTGGCATTTGTCAACTGCATCCTGACAATATCTACTTTCACTTTGGTAATACATTTTATCCTGTTGGAATTCGTTTTTGTCATGGCATCCAATCTCATATGCAAGTGTTCTTCCTCAAGTATTCTGGAGGTCAGACCAAGTTCAGTCCTGCTCCAATGGGTGCTTGTAAATACTGTATGTATATATAATGAATGTCACTAAATCAGATTATTAAGTTCATCCTCTACAACTGTTGTGTGGGCCACAGTCTCTGCTCACAGGATGCAGGAATCCTTGTCATTACCCACATTCAAAAGAAAACAGCTGAGGCATGAGCCTTATCCAAGTCTGCCTCCTCCTCCTCTCAGAACAAGCTTCCTGCCATTGTCAAGGACAGACATTCTGTCAGTATTTTCTGTCCAGAGTCAAGACACATTTATACAGCCCACCTCAACTCCCACCACACCAGCTGTTCCTTTCCCTTTCTTTTTAGTTTTCCTATTCGTCTGTGATTCGCTGCCCTGGCATTGCCCACTGATCTTATATCCAGCCATTAATGTGGGTGAAGGCACACACACACACACACACAAACACACCCATGCAACCACAATTTATTGGAATTGTGTCTTTTGGTTTCTTCTTTCTGTCCAGATTTTATTCATTTGTGTTTTGCGAAACTGTTCCCGGTCCAACCGATAAATCACCTTAAAAGCTCTGAGCTCACGGCACATGCCTCCACTAACAGATTTCTCATTTGGCTGTATCAGAGCAGAAATTCCCTTAAAATGCAATTTGATTTATGATATCTTATGGTCTGTCCAGTCTAGTTCAGTCAATATCTGCAAACATAATTTCACAAATATTTCCAGGATTTTGCCTCTTGATGACATTATTAAGAGCTTGTTAGCTCTTTTGTGTCTGGCTTTTGGAAAGATTTGCCTGTCCTCCAAAATCTACAATGAACTGCCAGGAATGTTCAGAATGAATCAAACACTAAAGAGAGGAGGGGGGAAGAAATTGTTTTAGGATTGATTCCCCCCCCCCATTCAGCTATCTTTAATGAATGCTTGAAAACAAGCAGGGAAAAAAATCCACAGACACTCACCCTTGAGATACTGTCTGTCATTGTGTCAGTATATTGAGAGATTTGCTGTTGTGGTGTGCTTTTTGTGAGGGAAATGATCTACTCTGACTGAATCTGACTCATGTAATGTTAAAATGACAAATTATCTAATTGCGTATACATTTCAAACTACAGTAGTTAAGCATCGCATTGACCCAACCTCTCACAATCAGTGTTTAAAGGAATACGGAAGAATATAAGTCTTCTTGCAGCTGGACCAGTGATCCCTTTTTCTATGTATGTTTCATTTGTGTCTGTCACAGAAGACAATGCAATTCAACTCTTTCACAAGATGTTCAAATATTGAGGAATACATCTTACTTTGCATTAAAGCTTCTCTGCTGATTCCTGTATGAAAAAACTCAACTTCCAGGAAGTGTTCCAGTGTGTTTGCTGTGTGAATGTGCTGTAGGATGAACATTTTTCCAGCAGAGGGACCTTATGGAGATGAGGTTTTCTATCCATCTGGACTTTTCTTTCCTACAATATCCTTGTTTTCCACTGGATGGTGCTAACTTCACCCCTGTGCTTCCAATATTTCTGCATAACTGGGTCACTGTGTGGTGAATGAGTGCTTGGTCAATTCATGAAATTAGGTGGTGTTTTCACACAGGAAGTCTAGAAATCACAATGATATTTCATATCACAACACACTGTAAGACCTAGTGGGCATAATTTTCATGTCAAGGCCCAAGATATCTGTTATGAAGAAAAAGCCTGAAATAATCCCTACTTTTTACACAATGAATGGGCAAAGGCAGAGATATGTAGTAGCACAGAGCACATAACAAACAAAATGGGAGGAACAAAAAGATAGATACAGCATCCCACTGGTTTGTGAAAAACTGCATCACATGAAGACTAGTTTAAAGGTGACGCTTGTAAGGGGTGCAGTTAATCGGCAACTTTTGCTACCACTCTCCCCTCATGCGTTTGTGCATTACCGTACCACAAACAATGTGTGCAATCCATTAAGACATATAACCTTATTCTCACACACTGCTGATATTATATATTCTTCTGTTACTTAACTGAATTGGGGTAAAATAAAAAATAGTGCTGTTAAGATATTGAATTTCTATATAGTGATCTGTGATCTGATATAAAGTGAGTACAGGTGCCATTATACTATGGTTTTGGAATTGGGTGCAAATTAATTATACCAAATACCTGAACAGCAGAGAAAAACTGAAGATTTTAATTGAGTTAAATATTACCACTTCATTATTCACTATTCACTTACAAATATGACTATTAGAGACCATGGCGTTTTAGAGGCTTCGTGTTGCTAATTTCAGCTCACAGTGTTCCATCTTATATCTGCCTGTCCTCTAGCATCAGACTTGATCGGGTTAAATTACCATGCGCTTCAATCAATCTAGAGTGGCAACATCACTTCCGACATGCAGCCATGAAAGTACAGAAGCTACCAAACAAGAAGGCGTATGGGGGCAATGTGGTACCAAGACACAAATCCCATTCCCAAGCTTTTTTCCCCTCTAGGCAGGCCCCTTTTTGCTCTGCCAGTCCATAAAGATTCCAGCGGGCTGAGGCACTATTTGGCAAGCACATTAGGTTTGGGGAAATAAATCCTGCTTCCTTGCTGCAGCACTGAGAAACCTATCTAGTATGAACTTTGTTCAGACTGGTTCGGGGCAGCTCTCCACAGGTAATAATGGTGGGCCCTCAGAGAAGAAACAGCGGAAATGGGTTCTCTTGTTGGCTCATTGGATTGTGGTGATTGTCATGTAAGCTAGTTGCAATATTGTGGACTTGATTTTGAACCCACATCTGTGTTCAGTCAGTCTCCAATATGTAACATTAACAAACAAAAAATCAAACTTAACAGAAGTTAAAGAGATTCATGGATATCCCAATTTCAGGGATCTATTAGCTGTAGTTACCCATAATGACACCAGCCATCACTGATAGGGTTAGGGTTGATTAGCCAGCAAGTGAAAGACTGCGGGGTTGGGAAACAATATTAACTCATTTAATAAACATTGAGGAAAATTCTATAAACATACCTAAAATAATACGTTTGTATTTATTCATTTATTTTGACATCAGACACATAATATCCATTTACCCATGATGCTTTACTCACTCACCTTTCCCACCCTGTGATTCCAGGGGTTTCTGAGATTCCTGTGACGTTGTTCCCGAGTCTATTTTGACAGTGCTGCTGGGGGATGCTGATGGTGCTGTGGTGGCGGCCAGCCTCAGATTTGCGAGGCCAGGTCTCGTGTTGACAGGGCTAGCTCTCATGAGAGGCCTGGAGCAGATGGAGGGTTGGGGAACTGACTTCTCCTCAGTCGCACTGGCTGACTTCAACTCGGGCTGCCGAGGGAAGAGTGACAAAAGAGGACAGAGGAGTGCGATCAGTGTTGACAGCTAATTCACATACAGTGGAATTACTGTCATGTTTGATTAAATCATTAGATAAATGATTCACCAAATTATGGTTCTCCAATGACTACACTGCGCCATAATGAACCACACACAACTATGACCGCTGATTAAGAGTTTAAGGACGTGTGGAGAGAAAATTATAAGGTGACTTGGAAATCAAGCTGCCTCGCTAATCTTCCCTCCTGATCTTACGCCTTCTTAATCAACAATCCCACTCTCTAGTCCTCTCTCAGGCTGACTCCTTCCCTCTGTAAATCAAGTGGAGAAAACCTGCAGCAGCACTAGCAACAGCCATTACCATATCTGCAGCACCAAAACCAGTCCCTTCCTGTTTCCAGAAACAAATCACTCCATCTACAAACAAGACATTTAACGAAATAATGAATCTTGTAAGATGGTAGGCTGGCTTAGGCTGTGATTTATTGGCTGCCAGACCAGCCAAGCCTCCTAAGGTGTGGATGTGCATCGCCACATCAGGATGGTATGGCCAGAGATGTGTTGGGACCTGTAATATAGAGACTCTGGTATAGATATAAGAAGTGAGGGAGAGACATTTCCTTCTGTGGCCAAAAAGGAAAAACAGAGAACAGAGGAAAGCTCACACGCCCAAACCTCAGGAGACTATCCCACAATCCCATCCATCTGCGACTGACGCATTCTCTATCTCTGGCGTTTTAATTCCCTGATCAAGTTCATCAACCATCTGTTCTAGGGCAGTCCAGAAATCCTGCCTTGCCTCTGTGATTCAGCTGTTCTTGCAGCGCGTGTCACCTGCAAACACACACACACACATACACACATTTGCGTGCACATAAGCAACACATGAAGAGAAAGAAAGCAATAGAGAGAATACAATCCCCAGACAACCCAAGGCTGGAGCGATGATGGAGCCAGTGGGAGGACGGTTCAGTTCAGCTGTTCCCCGGAGAGAGCTACGAGGGGTGCGGCAGCTCAGACGAGCGGGAGCACAGAGAGAGAGAATGCTTGGAGAAAGATGATCTGCAGAGGCTGGGAGTGAGGGGACAGCTGGCCTAACCACCATTTCCTGTTGCTCACAGAGGGTGGGACTGCCATGAAAAGGCATGCAGCCACTCTAAAGCCACATTTCAAAGACGTTCTATACTGTTAATCACACCTTTCAGGGAAATTTCTTTTAAAATGTGCTGTTCAGTGCAGATGACACTAGAAAGTGAACTTCTCTTTGCTTTATAAACCATCTAAAATGTTTCCTGAGGGGAGAAAAATATTTGAAAAGCTAAAAGAGTGCAGGCCACTATAAATAAAAGCCTGCAAGGACTTTCTTACATTCACAAATACCTTTTCTGCTGT
Organism: Nannoperca australis; assembly: GCA_036023655.1. Taxonomy (NCBI): domain Eukaryota; kingdom Metazoa; phylum Chordata; class Actinopteri; order Centrarchiformes; family Percichthyidae; genus Nannoperca; species Nannoperca australis. The sequence goes on along the minus strand of JAVQJD010009390.1, from coordinate 20,943 downwards.
TGGAGTTGATGAATGCTCACTCACTGACACCTGTGGGTTTAACAAAGACATTACACGAGTGTTACAGGCCATGATGCAACCCGAGAGCACTGAGCTCAATTATTATAGCAGGCAGTAGCTCCAACTCACCGACAGAGGGGGTAAGGCGCTCGTCTCCTCACATTTCGCCTGTTGGGAGAGAGTCCCATGTTAGATGATACATGAGGCGTCACGTCATCCTCCATAACTGTGGGTCAGTTCAGTACTTGGAATGGGCAGGTATAAACAGATCACGGGTTTAAGAGTTGAAAGAGATAATCTTATGAAAGGAAAATACTGCACGTGAGGATTTGAAAACAGATCTGCACAGTGGGTGTGGTGTTGTGACTGCAGGGGAAACCAGCGGCTGGCTGTGGATGCTCGCGTGTTCACTGAGTGAGCGGCTCAGCTCAGAGAAGCATCGTGGTCAGGCCAGATGAGACCGTCCACGCCGGCTCGCTCTGGCTCAGTGTGTGCAAGGTTGCCATGACAACGCAGCAAATCTCTTTTTAAAGATAGCGTGAAAAAAGGAGACACCCCCCCCCCAACTCCAAAATCAACAGCCCAGACACACACACACACACACACAAACCGGAAATTGCTAATTTTGACACAAAATAGTGGCTCAAATTAATAGCGTTATATTTTATAATAGGAAGCATTGATTTTCAACAGCTATGCTCAAAAGCGTGAGATTGTGTTGAATCAGTTTACAAAACAAAGGATTTTACAAGACTTCGGTTTAAGTTGGTCTGACAGACCACTGATTATAAATCTATTGATATCTTGATATGTTTATGTCAGTGAACAGAGTGATAAATAGTTCAACCAAATAATGATTTTCTTGGGTTAGGGTTGTGATGATCAGTTTGTTTGATTTGATCAAATAATAACGAGGCCAGGAGACAGACATTTCATATGAAAAACAGAAACAAAAGTTATGAACCTGATTTAGTTTTTTGTCCATCCTCTAAATGAGCTTTGTGCCCCAGCTTGAGAATCATTATGACAGACAACATGTTTCTTAGGGCCACGGACAGCTACACACCTTCAAATTCAGTGAGATTCCAGGTTGAGTTTTTAGAGGGAGGTTCTCTCTCTCGGTTATGACAGGTTCTGGGGGTTTTATGCTCTCCAAGATACTTTGATGGCTGCAAAACATAAATAGACCATGACATAAATCCTAACATATACGGCGTACATATTCTCTTGCATAATACTAAAATAATAATAATTAAGTTTATAACAGAAACTCCTCACATTGCAGTCCGTTAACAACACTAATACAATGAAACACTAAAAGAGTTTTTATGTTGTTCACTGCCTGTAATCTAATCTATTACAAAGATGTATTACTTTGCATCGTTCTGAAGGCTCTGTGTCTTCTTTTCCCCAAATCCTGAGCAGATGAATTTGGAGCCCAGCTCATCCACCTCCCCGATCACAATGGTCGCCACTTCTCCATCCCGACCCAGCAGCCAGCTCACATTCTTACTGTTGGCTGGAGGAAACACACACACACACACACACACACACACACACACACACACACAAAAGAGCCATTAAAAAAAAGAATTATGCAAAAATTACTTTACTTTACTCAAAGAAGAGTGAAACAAATTAAATGTGAAACCAGAATATGATATTTTTACAGGAATTATCACACTTCTGTGTCACATCTGTGATTTAATATATGTCCTTTTTAGTCATTAACCAAAACTTGCTCAGTTTTTTAAATTTTTATTTGATTTCATATACAATTTTTTCTGACCTCTTCAGTAATTTGAAACCCTATTTATAATTTGTAAGCACTTATTTTGAAATACTGTATTAATAAGTATTCCATATCTCTCCGATAATCAACTGCGAAATAAATGATTTATCACCAGTGTATCTGATAAATTGAATCTGCTGTTTTGGTTTATAGACAAACCAGAGCAACAGCTGATGGGCCCCAAGCAGCAGACCACAAATGTCTGAGATAAGACCTTCATATAGATGATATAAAAAGAGTTGACGGCAGAAAACCCTGTCTTTGTTTTGTATAAATACACTTGTGAGGACCTTCCTTTTACTGTTTGAAATCCATAATCTGAACTAATTCGGACAAACTTTCTTTTAAATCCCACTTTAAACCCAATCCTAGTTCCTATCATTAAATGAGATCTAGTCTTACACACTCACTTAGCTTCTCCTTATGTGTCTATCTTCGTGAGGACATTGAGTCCTCATAAGTGCAACAGGACACACATGCTTTCACCGCATAATGTCACTGCCTTGTGACTATATTTGGGAGCATACAGAAGTTACTTTATAGAGATAACCCAGCTCACATGGGCTCAGAGGGTGAGAGCTTGTTGGGTTGAAAACAGGATAACATATTTTCATAGTGAACTGGTTTTGCCAGCCTGCCCAGTGGATCGCATTCTAACAAGGCATACCAGGATGACTACAAAAACACAGCAGTCAAAATAAACCCTGGTAAACAAGCTATTAGTCCAAACTGACAGCTACAAACCACAATACCATTGTCAGGAACAGGTGAGATGAATCCTGTCACCTGAGTATAGGGGCATTTAGAAGACGCCATATTTAATGTGTCGACATATGCCCTTGGTACTGCTGTAACAGGCAGTGTTAAAACACAATTACAAGCCTTAACACAATGTGGTGCACTGGCTTGTCAAAAGCGAACAGAATACTGTTTCTAAAGTGAGATAAAATAGCTTTTCATATCTGAAGAACAAGACCAAGACTACTAATCTGAAACAAAGTTTAGTCACTGAAACTCTACACGGAGTCGTGCAGTTTGTCTCTGCCTCGTGTGAATGTCACCAGTCTGCCTACAACAGAAACACATGCACACAAACACGGCAGCATGTAGGGTACTAATAACCATAAAGTCAGCCTAACCACAACAAAAGTCCCATGATCAGTAAAGTCAAAAGACTGAAATGGTGCTGTGCCGGTCTTTCAGCGCATAAAAACAAACTTAGCATGTAAACTCTCCAACAAGGCCATCCAGATAACATCAACTTCGCTCTTTGTTTTTCAAACACATACATTTCCTGCATATTTCCTGTTTCACCCCCTGCTAATTGTTTGAAGGATTGAGTCTTGACTCACTTCCTATTTTTACACAGAACCATGAACTATCCACCATTTCCTCCACACTATAGACGAGGAGCCTGTGCGGAGGAGAGTTGTGACCATGTGATCTCTGTCTGCAGTCTTCATCCAGCCTCCTAAGAACAGCTGCGTGGGTCATTAAGAGATAGAAAAAGCACTGTTCTCTCACTCTGCACCCCAGTTGATAGAAAGCGCTTTGTTATTAGTCAATGTCAATCAGAGTTAATGTACCAACTGCAGTGTGCTGTTAATTGGCTTTATGTCATGTTCGAGTGGGTTTTCAGCAACTGCTGTATCCTTCCAAACCTCTGTAGTTTCCTTGTTTGGATTAAACAAATAAAGCAATTTGTTATGTCAGAGTCATTACACCACAAATTTCTCATACTAGAACTTTCTACCAGCAAAGAGAGAATGCAGACAGGCCAGATTCTGTTGCATGCGTCAAACCAGTTTCAGGGCAGACTTGCGGCCTCCTGACTTTCTGGTTGTTTTGTATGTATACTGTTGACGCCAGTAGTTGCTTTGGAGCAGAAGACACATTGCCTGCGTGTGCATTCTCCCTTTGCGGGGCATTTTTTTCTCGTCATCTGATCTCTATCATGCCAATGTTTTCGTTTGCCATCAAACATGCGTTCCAGACACGACTGACTTCTCTGACACAGTGAATATTCTTCTCTGACGCTAGTAGGCTCACTTTGCGTGGTGCGAGTGGGAACAAAATGATCTAAGTGAGAGCCTGACAGCAAAACATGCGCAGGCGAACACATATACACACACTGCCATAGATTTCAAATTCACCGTAATGGAAATATCATATATCATAATAGCACTTCTTAATAAATGTCTCTTATAATATACTGCTTTCAGGGTGAATATTATATTACCATGACATCTACTTTACTTTGCTTGTGTAAATGTTAACATCATCTGTGAGTGTGATGTTAACATTAATTCACCAACATCATCAATCTGCTGTAACTGTTTCTGACTTCACATATAAATAGAACCCCATGTAAGGGAAGTATAAATGATCTTTGGTTTCTGTCTGTGTATCCTCTCAAGCCACAATTTCTACAACATTACCGACACATTAATGTGGAGCAGCTGGTGTTTGTTAGCCCAAGTTTGTCTTTTAGGAAACTTTAAACTTGCCAAATGGACTCCAGGTAAATGCTGTGCCTGTCTTGGCAAACAGCTGTCGAGATGACAGGGAGCATGAGCTGCAGCAGCGACAGTGTATGCAGCAGCACAGGATGTTTGTCACAACCAATGCACACATGCTTCGGCAGTGCACTTCTCAAGCTTTGTAACCCTCCATTGTGTAATTCACAGCACACTATGCAAACATCTTGACAAAGAGGATTTAGAATACAATCCTTAAAAAGGTGAACAGATGGTTCTCTGTCAAAAGCTTTGTTTAAAAGTGTGACCGTCAGTATGCTTGAAAAACTTGAAGCTGCACCCTGTTGCACTAGACAAACAGGAAGAAGAAAAGTTAACAAAGGTTAGGTGGTGGTAATGAGTTGACGTGGTTACCTTTTTTTGGCTTTGTTGGTTTGTAGTCAGCATCCCCCCTGTCGGTCTCTACTTTCTCCTCTCGCTCTTTCCAGCGCCGCACCTGCTCCTGGCGCATTTTCAGGAACAGAGTCTTTTTCTGGTCCTCATTAAGAGCGTCCAGCACATCAGGGTCGATGTACATGTCCTTTAAAATCTGCTGCAGCATGTTGGTGGCTGAATGGCGGGTTAACTTGGTACCACCTGGTCAAGCCGTCAGAGGGAGGAGGTGCTGTCAGCTGTCTTTGGCCAGCAGCTTCTCGAGGTAGACAGTGTTGGTTTAAAGTCTCATGTTGTTAGAAAGACTTTCTCAGCTCCTTTATCCTACAACCACTCTTATTTACCCACATGAACTCTTCTTCATGAATCAAGGGGCATGCTGATCCTTGCACACTTCTGAACATACCGTACAATCACATACATACATACATACATACATACACTCACACACACACACACACATACATACACTCACACACACACACACACACACATACACACACACACACACACACACACACAATCTTGTTTCCTTTCTGTGTTGTAATGACAGTTTCCCTACCCTACTCAGATGTCAGTTTCCTTTAACATTTGAGGTCATCACTGGGACAATCTACAAAGAAGAAAAAAACAGAACACAACACAGTTTTAAGAATACTTAAAACAAACATTTATGTGCCTTATAGATTTATAGATTCTACATTTATATTTCTTAATCCCACCTTTGTCACATTCAGAAACTATTTTCTTCTAGTCCGTTTCAGTCGGTTATCTTGTCCCTCCCTTCATGAATACGGAAGAGCCCAAACCCTGTTGTTAAACTGACAGAAAGACTGCAGCCCAGAATGGGAGGAGATTCCAAAGGAATGGGACTGTTTCTGTAGCCCACCTCCCTCCTCCTCCTCCTCCTTCTCCTTCTTCCTCCTCACCACACATCCCTTCCCAAACCCCTGTTCCTTTCTCCCCCTACTCCCACGAGATAGCGGCTCCATTTTAACATGGCTAGTTTCTGGCTGTAAGAGAAAAAAAGAAAACAGGGTCATAGCCCAGGACAGCATGAGCCGGTTTCTCTAACACGGGGATTGAAATGGACTCCTCCAATCACAGTGGGTAGTTAAACAATGGCTACCACATAGGCAGCACTTGGAGGGAAAGAAAGCTTGTCTCAGACTGAGAACTATCACACTAGTGGAATACGGATTGGTGTCTACTAAACACATTATAGGGTGCAGAGACAGAAACCCATGAAAAGGGGGGAAGTGAACAGAGAAAGTAAGTGATATAAAACCAGAGGGAGTTGTAAGAGAATGGTAGAATTTGCTGAAGTACTCACAGTGGGATGTAGACAGCCGCTCCACAGCAGAGTATGCTAACTAAGCTGAGAGAGTCTGAGCGCCTGTGGGTCCTCCTCGTCTTTGTGTGTATGACTGGGCTGATGACATCACAGCATTCCATATAATCACTCTCCCTCCCTCTCCCTTTCTCTCTCTCTTTCTCTCTCTCTCTGACACTCACATACACTATTTGAAAAAGGGGAAGAGAGAGCAATTCAGGAAGTTGACCTCACACATTAAAAAAGTTGAAAAAATTATAAGAGCGGAAAAGCCTAAACCTAAAGTTTCAAGCTCCTTTTTCATCACTGCTCTTCTTCTCTTTTTTTACATTGACAGTGAATGTAAAAATAAAGTTGGTAATAAAATAGGACAACACATAACTTACAATTGTTAAAAAAAAATGTATTTCAAAAAACCCTTTAAACATACAGGTATAGGTACATAAGTAAAGTATTGCTTGAATATCAAATTATGAAAATGTAGTGAGAAATGTCTCATTACCTTGTCATTAGTTGTCACCAGTTGATACGTGGCACATTATTACACATACTGAACACACACTTTCTTGTGTCTTCTTCCTTTACACTATGATTTTTTACTTAATAAATAATCTTGATATAACGCCAGGTACTGTGACATTAAAACATGAGCTCCAGTGGTGCAACTGCTTTACACAGCTTTAAAACAACAAAGCTTAAATAGTGGCCTTAATTGTATGCAGTGATTGTATGAACATATTTATGTAGGAAGAAGCTTAGGAAGCTTTGTTTAATTGCTTATGTCTGTTGTCAATTCTACTACACAAAGGCAGATTTCTCCTCTGGGACTCTTCTACTTTCCCTTTTCATTTATAGGTAAAGAGCATCATCTAGTGGCCAATGCCAGAGAAGTCTGCTATAGATTACGTCACCACCAAAACCAATGCTTAACTGCTTGTGAATACAGCACTAAATTACAAGTTGAATAAAAATGGAAGCTAGGTTAAAGTGAAGGCAGCCTTTGTGCTGTGAAGCTCCGCAACACTACATCACAAATAAACATGCGTGCAGGCGCTTGTATGCAAAAGGTAAAAAGTGGCAGGATGTTGTACATTGTAGCAAGCCATTTATAATACTCAGTCAGCTGTGTCATGGAGTGCTCATGTGATGATGACCATGTTGCAGCAGCAATATAATTTGAATTTGATGAAGTAGTTCTTCCTCAGTTAGCAGTGTGGCAGCTGGACCAGACTAAATCTGCTATTAATATTCCCCTGTAGCATTCCTGTGAGCAGTTATTGTCATTGTGCTTCAAAGTAGCATGACTGACAAACTATCATCATCGAGGGTAGGATTTCCATAGCCTTTCATCAATAGAATACATTGTGCTTTCACAAAATATAGTCTTAGTTTGACTAAATACGTTTCACCAGTTCTGATGTGTTGCTCTTGTGCTTCCAAAGACATAATGACCTTAACCAATCCGCTATGTGGGTTCTTAGTGGATGAAGAGCAAACTCAAAGTCTAAGTTGGCATCTGGGCAGGAATCCATCTCGATTTAGCACATCCCCTTCAGTTTTTTCACCCTTCCTCCTGGCCAGCCAGGGGGGCAAGAGGCTGAGAGACCATCGACTTCACAACATCCCCAAGCATACATACATCTTGCATATATAAATACCTTTGAGCATGTCCAGACCCTGCTCTCTGACCTCCCTGGAGAGTGTTTGTGGTGGGAGGAAATACGTGAACCTAACTCATCCCTATATTGACAGTTTTCTATTGTGGTTTCTTCTGGTAGGTGGTTGAGGAGAAGGTACGGGACTATTTAAAGTATTAAAGGTCCTCTCAACGTTGACGGCCCTTTTTTATTAACATGCATTAAATAGAAATCTAACTTGTGATGTAATAAAAGTATTAATAAATAACCTAAAAACTTTGCAACCTGCTTGTCTTTGTGTTAAGCACTTTAATAACATGGCAAACTCCAAAACTCCTATCAGGGAAAATATGGTTATTTGCAAATAGTTACAAAACCTAAAAGACATGAAAGGTGTAATTTCTTTAGTGTTACATGAGTAGTAAAGCTCACAGAAGCACATTCCTTGCATACAGATGACCACAAATTGAATAGTCAGAATGATTAGAGAACAAAGTAATGCTTTATTTTACAGCCTGGTAATACACATACAGTACTAATGTAGAAATCGCTAAGAAGACATGAGTCATCAGATCACTTGTAATTGCAAAGTTTGCATTTTAAAGGCTGTAAAATTAAGCTTTAGTAATTAGTATCATTGCAAATGTAGAGTCAGACATTGTGGACAGCACTACATCAAAATTAAACATACTTTTCATCAGTGAATTATTTTGGGAAGTTTGTTTTTTCCAACAAGAAATGAAACATAAAAAACACATACATTTTGAATGTAGATTTTCCCTCATGGGTAAATTATATTTATTTTTAAAATTTGTCAAATGTACATAAATTATATTTAATGCATCGAAACCAAATGAGCAAATCAAATACTCTCTTTAAAAAAAAAAAAAGAACCAACATAAGAGAACGACATTCTTTGTTGAGATTATTTTAAACAAGTATTGGTCAGGCATTTCATTAACCTGGGAAAGCAAAGTGCTACACACAACAACCACTGAAGACAGTTCACCATACACCTTAATGAGGATTGGACTGAAGCACCTTTTCTTAGCTTAAAGCTAAAATGGAGATTTCACTGTTGTTTTTTTTAAGTTTTCCTTTTCACAAAAACTCCATTGTGTGTTTATAGTCTACCTTCAACAACCCATAAGCCAAGTTTACCCTTTCCTAAAGAGAGGCATACTTGCAGTGACATTGTTCTATTTCAAGTTAAAGTACTTATGTGAACTGCTTGACCCAACAGGCTGCTAAGACCTTGGTTTACTATATTTTCCTGTAGGATGGAGCTTTGAGTGCAAATAAAGGCATACAACTCCTTCATCAGAAATAAACATGGAATTCAGTCACATGCTTTCAAATAGTAATCATATATTTAATTGATATACATATATTGCCACCATTGGCACATACGATATTGCACACAGTGATGAAATGTTGCACAGAAAAAATATATATATTTTTTTGTGGGCGAAAACATTCCAAAATTACAAATAATGTGGAATTACGCTGAAAAGGTAAAACTACGTAAAACAAAACAAGACATGCTTGTTGCTCCCCATTAATTGAGCGACTTACAACTGACACATTACTACCCAAGCCAAAGAACGAGCATTTGAAAGGGGCTTGCCAATAATTTATATCATTTCAGGCTACTACCATGTTCCCAATCAGCCCCTGCTCTCCCTGCTAATGCGCTTGGCTAGTGAAGAGCCAACTCTTCTGCATCATCTTGCATCTAGGTGACCACCCCCTTCCATGTTTACATGTAGGCCGATACCTGGATGGCTGGGGAACGGGGATGGCAATGAAGTTAGGGAAGAAGGAAGGTAGCAGAAAAAAGTTACGAATTCTGCTCCAAATTTTTCTAAAGAGTTTGTAACAAACCCTTTTAGCACCACGAGTCGTGCGCTAGCACACAAGGGGGCTGAGACACAAAAATGGAAGAAAGAAAGAGGAAACAATAACAAAGAGAAGCCAAACTGCGATCCAAAGCACCAGGCCAGCGTGTAAGCATGCGGAGTGTGTAAGGCACCAGGTTGTTTATATGCTGAAGAGGATGCTCCCAATCAGGTATCATTTAGGCTATACCAGAGGCTCCAAAAATAGGTGGTCAAGGACAGTCTAGTTTGCTGGTTTCCAGTCAATCTAAACATGGGAGCAATCATTTAATTCAATGCTGAGGTAAATCTGACATTATCTGATTGTTGCCAGTTTCTCTGGAGATTACTGACAGAGTTTATAAAACTGCTATCACACATCTATGAGATGCGACTGAACTGGATCAGAACCAGTCGTTTTCCGTGTGGCAGCCCAAATATTTACAATTAGACCAAAACAGAATCTCATCACCCCCGGGTAGATATTTGGGCTTACAAATCTAAAGTGGAGCTATGAGTATGTATCCAAAGTAGCCCCACCGAACATCACACCTTCAGATCTTAAACTTGGGCGCATCCATTGACACACTACTGGAGGTTCCCCAACAGGTGAGCCGAACCCTCTTCACCTTGGCTTATCCGGGCGCGCTCCTCAGTGGCCCTCCTCAGAGTGTGATGGTGATATTTTGATTACAGTTCGCAAGGTCGCTCCTTTTACAATCACGCTTTGAAACAACATCCACTACAACTACACCAAGCCTTTGGATGGAAATCACTTGGTACTCAAACTTGAGATTCATACACTATAGGCAGATAAAGATACATATGGAAGGGTCCTTGAGCCAATATTTTGGGAGACCAACAAAATCTATCTTAGTGCAGATTAACATGCAGCAACAGCACTCCTTGGCAACATTTGGACTTTTAGAACTGAACAAGATCACAAAATGTTTGTTTCAAATGTACTAACCAATAATGCTCTGCTGAATTGTGCCTCTTTTTTCAGACCACTAAGCCAATCAGCACAGTATGTGTAGGGTGTTTGTCTTAAGTAATCTGCAATTCAGACCATTTGCTACATGTTGTCACTGCATTTCCTCTATCGAATACACATTTAGTACCTTTAAAATGAACACATTGCATTAACAACGAGACACAAAGGTAGTCTATAATATATCCATCTGCATGGCAACAATTTCAACTGAAACAAAATTACAATATTAATATTTCTTTGAATGCCTCTGGCAAATGTCATCATATCAAGATCCATTGACCAGTTCAATATATTTGATTTATATGCAATGCATATTGCACAACAAATAGAGCACTTATTTCATTTCATGAAAATGCCTATATGTTCCTTTTATACTGCATGACATCTAACCGGTTTTTCGAAGCAGGCCTAGCCCTCATATGATTTATGTGTAAACACATCTCTACTCACAGGTAAAGGTAAATAGGATGGCAAGTACATGTGACAACCTTTTACAAAGTTTTTGAATTTTGGTTTAAAAATTAAAATATCTGATTTGTGCTGAAGTCATTAGCTCACATGGAAAGGAAACGCTTTTTCCTCGGAACTCGGCAATAATTCCTTTTGAACATTGCAAACACTTTTTTTTCTCTTTTTGTTTTACAATAGCTTCAACTGGTACAAAAGTTGTCTGTTAATAAGGGAAATAAACACTCAGTTCAATATTGTTTGTCAAGTAGGAAACAATGTTCAAATATAATGTTATTACTTTGTTTAGCAGCCTGTTACTGTATTAATGGTGGATAAGTGGGGTAACATCCAGCGATGAGTGACAACATGTCATAACTGTCAGGTTGTGGAGGTTTCTTATATTGTGGGTGATGCTCCCTTGGAGTTAAACCATTACAGTTAAATCTTTAGATTTCTTTCTTTATACAGTAGAGTTTTTAATTACATTTCTCTTGTTATTTTCATTACTCTTGCATCTTTTTTGCTCTCTATATCAATCCTCGTCTCCATCGTCCGCCTGCATCTCCTCTTGTTGCTGCAGCTCGCATGCCCTTTTCTCCCGCTGTTTCTCCTGGATCTTCTTCATCTCCTCGGCATATTTACTGAACGTATTCCCAAATTTGGACCACACTTTGTAGGGCACCGTAATTGAATTGCGGTACGTTGGCTTCACCTCGCTTACCCTCATGAACACACCATACTTATTGGATCCGACGTCGAAGAAAAAGCGTTTGTTGTCCACAGTCAATGATGACCCTTCGGGCAACTCTGCAGGTTCGTCCTCTACACCGTAATCGTCAATAAGTTTAGCCAAAGCGTCACGAAACTCAATAAGTCCCTGGGCAGGCAGAGCAATCGTCTGGCCTTGCGTGGATCCCAAACCGGGCCCCCGGTTAACGGTCTGTCGAATCCTCAGAAACCGTCCTCTCTGGTTCTCTTTCAGATCCATATAGTATTTCCGATTTTCTCGGACCAAGAACTCGCTCTTGAGTGCCCGCCTGGGCTCGTCTTGTACCAGTCCCGGGTTGCTCGGACCCAGCTGGGCATAATGTTCGATGAAGTCCCCCAGGTAGTCACGGAACTCGACCGCCACGGACATGGAGAGAGTGAGGCGGCTCTTGTTTCCACCGGCCCCGACTTCTGCTATCTTTAAGAAGCGGCCTTTCGCGTTCTGCTTAACGTCCAAATAGAAGCGTTTGTTTTGGATGTCAACCCGCTTCGACGCCAGCTCTTGTGTCTCATGCTGTAGCCCGGAAGCCGAGCCCGCCCCTCCTGTCGCTAGGTGCATGGGACCGAAGCCTGGGCCCGTGGCTGCTCCTCCCTGCTCACTTCCACTGTCTCTGTCCGCCATGATGCTGCCTGCCTGCCTTCTCCCTCTGTCTGCTGCAAAGCCACGGTCAGCCACAGCACACGCCGGAGCTCTCGCGAGATCTACACAAAGGTATAAAAAAGCAAGGGGGAGACGTTAATGCAGAGCGAGGACGCCGTGTTTTCTCCCGCAAGGTGTAATGTCACGAGCTGTCACTTCTATTGGAAACGAAACCAACGCTTGTTCGGAAATAACACATCTCCCCCAGTCTGGTTAAGTTTCGATTTGTCGATACAGCCTCTGAAACGGATGATGTTTTTGCTGCGTGGGAAGACCCTAGCTTGCCCTCTGTTTTAAAGTACGAGGAGAAAATACGTATCCTTCCAAAGTAGCACTGGTTACATCACAAGTGCCTCTGTTCGTGTTTAATGTACTAACGATTTTACAAACTGACTGAATAAATGACTGCTCGTTTTAAGTGTAACATTCGTGTCTACGGATGCAAAATTGGGCCAAAGCCATTGGTTTCTAATGACGCAAGTTATAAGAAAGTCATAGAGATCAAGTCCATCAAGTCTAATTCTTCAACCTTTTCTTTCGCGACCTTAACAAGTCATTGGGCCTCATCACCAAATTAAATTGGCCTTTTAAAATATTTAACGGTATTGTATTAGTAGGCCTAAGCCTACTATTAATACAATACTGTTAACAATACGACTGATAGTCTAGCCATGAGTGAATTATTGATTTGCCCAGCCCTGTACACAATGACAGAAAACCCATAATATATCCTGGTTTAACTGTTCCACCTTAACCTTTAGCAACTTTACGTTAGGCCTAGTAAATAACAAACACGGAAATGACACAGCATTATAATTTATTAGAAACCTTGATAGCCGACGTCTTGGGTGAATTAGCCAACATCACCCAAATTATTTTTTAACATTAGGCCTACATTAGATTTTTTTATTTCTCGACTCTAATTCAAATGTGCTGTCATGTCATGGCGAGGTCACTTTTGCCAAAGCATGTCGGTAAAAGGTTCACTTACGTTAATGGTTTGATGAACAATATTTAGGGCGCACATATAACCTCACCACACTGTGACAACTAGGCCACGACTGCTTATATTTACCTCTAGTTAGACTAGAGTAAAAGAGATACAAATATCCATCTGTTTGTAGTATTATTACTCACGATAGAAGGTTAGAAAGAAGACGGGTAGGGCTAAAACCTCGTAGTTTCTTCTTTCAGTGAACTGTGGCTGTGGTCAGCTTGATGTCATTTCAGATGCAACATTTTCGGGGGGCGGGGGGGGTGTATCAAAACGTCTAAAACAACTCCATCTGTATACCCAGCAGGCCTCCAGTTGGTCCGCCTGGGCCTATACAAATGTAGCACGCGCGGTGTGTCTGGAACGCGCTCACGAGAGGCACACGTGGAATAACAGCACCATTTTCTTTTCAACTTTGGCCTCGGGACGACTATCAAGACAAGTTACTTTTGACGTGTCGTCTCTAAAGTAGTCTGATTTCTGACTCGAGTCCACAACTCAGTCAGGATAGCCACCATGCTATGTTTGATGTCTGTCCAAGCTTCCATCCGCGAGGCTGCAGAGCGGCTGCTCATGGGGCTACAGTACCTCTTCATTCTCTAGCTGCACACAACGACAAGTGTCAGAGCTGGGGGGGGGGTTCTGTAGCAGCACGTCAGAAAATAGTAGGCCACATCTATGTTGGATAGGTCTTAAAATAATACCCATAATTTGATGTGCTTTTATTTTGCATATGTATACATTTGTATGCTACAGTGCAGACTGTCATTGTAGGAAAAGACCAAAGCATGCCCATGTTTAAATTATAAGGATATTAATATTGGACGACGAGGAGGTGAAACTGTTCACTTCCAATGCGATTACCACGTTTGCATAGCTGATAAACACATCTCGTCTGAAATTTTGAGAAATTCAAAATGCAATTATAGTGTTGTAGTTCTGCATTTATTTCTGCTTTTAAAAAAGTACTCAATCGACACATACCTCTCAATGGGCACACAGCATTGGGCGCATGCTGGCGATACTTTCTCCACAGAAATTAATCTTCCTTCTTGTCCACCTGGAAACAAATGTGACTGCGCAGACCTTTCAACTGAAGCATCTGCACATAGACCTAGATTCCTTTTATTTTTTTATTTTTTTAATTCAGCCTATTTTCGTTTCTGCCGATTTGCGATGAATCTCCGCACATCATTTCTGAGCGTTTTTGTATTTCTCCTCTTGTGCATTCCTGGCAAATCGCAGGCTGAAAGAAAAGGACCGAGAACTTTATTGTTCAATTTTGAAAATTGCTGAAAGAATGAAGCCAGAGTGTTATGCTATGATTAAACCAGCAATTTGTGTGCATGTGAAATAACTCGAATAAAATGTCTACATTAATATATAAGAATTCCACGTGTAGGCCCATATTTTTAGCCTAGCATTGTGAAACAGCTGTGTTTCGGGCCACACCTATATGGCTATCCTATAATTGCTGAATCTCATTTGAAATCCCGCTTCTCTCTTTTTTAGGTCGACATATCTTAAGGACTATTTGTGTGCTTATGAGCCTTACTGAGGCGAGCTGGACTCCTCGAAGTCGAAATAAAAAGGATGGCCAGCAGATTAACTCTGTTTAAGTTGGACGCTCTTTCACAACTCGCTCAGTCAATATTCGTTATTCACCTCAAAAATATTAATCTTCAAAGGGGGAGGATTGATCCTCAAGAAAGTATTTAGCTTAAAAGAAGTCCATTATTCTACTAGCGATAGATGGACCAGTTATGTAGGCCTAATTTCATCTGTGATTAGTTTATTTGATGGTTTGTGATCCCAATTGCTTCAACGCGCATATTATTATACTTTACTACATTAAAATAAGAAAGAAAATGTACCACACTGGCAGAATTGTTAGGAATAAACAAGAGACTAAGTTACTTTTCAACGTGGACATGTTGTCAGTGTAGGCGTCTTAACGGCTGCCTGTAGGCCTCAGTGAAGTTCAGTAATCCAAATAAAGAGTTCCAATCGCTATGTTAACATTTATAGACTCTTGATTTTGTCTCACAGTGACATATTAAGACATACACATTATCTAAAATGTTTTATATGTCAGAAATTAGGCTACTTTGCACTTGTATAAATAAATATAACATACTAAATAACCTTTTGTAAATAAAGCTTTCCACAATTCATTGAGTACAACACTGAAATCACCCTAAAGTGAATGAGCACATGAAATAATAATAATATATATAATATAAGACGAATGTGATATTGAGTCAGAACAATGAAGAAAGGCAAAGGTGAACTGATTATGTCCGTTTGATGCTCGTAATTATTAGGCCAAGTCGATCAAAATAATTTAAAAAATCGTATTAGAAAGGACAAATATTTTAATTAATTATTGACATTATAATCGTAATCAGCCCTAAAACGCTGTAATAAACATGCTAAGAAATACAAGTTCATGTATTGAAAAGCAGTTGTACGAAATAACGTTTGGGCCAAAACAATAAAGCTACTCTGCAAACTTATTAAGTAAAATTTGAGCTGCTGTCTTACCGCCGTGTGAGGCGAGGTGAGTGTACCGGTCTGAAGAGGTTTAGCTGGTTTTCTCTTTTTCCACGTTCTTATTTAACCTTAAACTACGTTTAGATTTGTAATCTGAAGCCATTTAAATATGTCACTTCCTCAAAGGTCGCCCGTCCTCCTGATCAGCTCCACATCACCACCTCTTCTCACACAAACTCCAGCAGGCTAATGTTCTGGGAAGTAAAACGGTGAGTGCATTATTTGTGATCTTAATAAGACAAACCGACAGTCACGTGAGCAGAAATGAATTCAAACTAGTAAAGAATAAAAAGATGGACATTTGAGTAACTCTATGATGGAGGCCTGCATGGGCTATTTATGCAGAAATATGTGCATGGAACCGTTTGGTCAGCCTCGTTGAATTTATTTGAATCCAAGCTTTCAGTTCTTTACGTTCATGTCTTTATATTGCTATTGTTAAAGCCAAGCTGCAGCTGACCTTATTGTGTCAGTCTTTTGTGGAGAACCCTTTCTTTTGGGGGGTTTTCTTCAACCAGTTAGATGTACGTGATTAACACGAGATTGGATCCATGCAACACATGTATATTCCTATAATATATTCCTTGCTGATCACGCTGATACTCAGACTGTGATCTTGTCTGGGTATTAGATGCTTACTGCGTAAAATGCAATATCTCTTTTCCCCTTGGGGTCTCAATTGCCCATAAAAACATCCAAAATAGGCCTAGACTTTCATCCGACGTTCTAATCCAAAATCTGCATGGGCCATGTTACATTTCTGTCTAATTTACTTACCTTACTTCACTTTACTCACTCTCTCGCTCTAATTACAGGCTATATAGACCCTGTCTCTGCAGTGCCGCGGTTTATCAGCTCCTCCGACAGACCACAAACAACCTGTCAATTTAATGAATCATCAATCAGTAATTTGGCCTATTTTTCAGAGCAATTTTTAATCGTGAATATGAATGAGGAATAGCTCCTCTGTTCGGAGCCGAGGCCACGTCCAACGCAGATTTCAGCCTCAAAAAAGCCGCAGTTTGCAAAAAGGCAGCCGCTGTGCTCACCTCACAAAGTTTTGCCCTACATCCAGACACAGGAATGCTCTGGCGCCGCTCCAAACGCAGCTCCGTTATTATTTCACACCGGACGCTGTGTGCTGTGTGTCATGCTTCTGTGAACTCCGCGGAGCAGTGCCGTGTGCCTGGCCGCGCGCTCTGACACTTAAACGCTGCAGGACAGTAACCATCCGAATGACATGTGAATAAAGCGGCCGTTCCGCCAGGCGACATCCCGTGAACCTACCTTACACCGCTCGGTCTGCAGCAGGAGCGCCTCAAAGCCTCGACGGCGTGCAGCGGGAGACGAGGCAAGGCAAAGGACACATGTGAAGGCGCTCGGAGGCCTTTGTAACAGCACCGCGGACCGCTTCTGCTCGCTTCACAAGATGGACAAGAAACGGCGAGTCGTGGCACGGAGAGCGACACACGCACAAGTTCAACGCCGCACGCTTCACCTCTGATGTCAACACGCACTGTGGGAACATTGCGGACGTGCGCCTCCCCTCGGTGTTATTGAGGAACGGCAGCTTTGCATTCTTATGGTAACAGGTAGGGGCAACCTTTTGGGGGTTTTTGCAACTGTAATGGTGGGCAGTGTCTGAAAAATGAAGGGAGCGTCGCTGCTAACCCCCTGTTACACGCACAAGTGGGGGTCGACAGCGTGGTTGCATCTTTCAGGGAGTGAGTGTCGCACCCGCGCACGCGTCCCGTGCGTCCGTTCGGTGTTAGGAGTGTTGTTTGAAAAGCACACTGGTAGTTGTTGTTACAGGAAAGAAGAGTTACTACGTGGTTTTATATCCGTGTCTTTAATAAGCACTCTTTATGTCTAATTTATAGGCCGTGGGCAGTTTCAGCACCAAGGAGAGCGGCCAGGGCTGTGCCATATCTGCGGGACTGCAAACATAAGGGAATGTGGAGCTGCAGGTGTGCTTTTATACATTTACAATACACACGTGTTTGCTGTGAGACTCAGGGGCACCCTTATAGGCTAATTCAAAATGTATTGCCCTAAACGGTATAAGCCACTGATTATTTCCGTCCACAACGAACGTATTTTTTTGGGACAAAATCCAGATTTGGTAACTTTCCTAAGTTAGTACCCATGCTACTTGATTTACAGCAGCATTTACAGCAAGCATGTGTCAAATTGCTCATAAATACACTGCGGTCAGCAGATGTCGCTCTTTGTAAATACTGTCAGTACAACATCCTGTATCCGCATTCTATTTGCCATTACAGGCTCAACCAAACAAAACCATTACAATCAGAACTTGGCTTAAACATTGCCATTGATAGATGATCAAACGCGTTAATATCCCTGTGTCATACACGACGCTTCTTGGTGAGGCGTGATCCTTTGTCAAAGTGCTCTATACGTTCTCACGAGCAAATGAAATTCTAATTGAAAAAACACAGAGATGCACATTTTTCCTTATAAGGCGAATAAAATAGTTTATTCTCTGCTTTGGACCCCAACATTGCAGCTGTTTTAGCTGTATGGATTTAATGCGGTGCTTCAACATCAGTTTTTTTTAGAGGCAGAGCAGCGAATGTGACCTGAATGCAGGGCATGACTTAATGGGTTGAGACGCAAAACTCATTCAAAACAGTCTCTTGAAGAATCTGAAATGCTTTCGCAGCCTTAGTCATCGCAGCCATATGATTTTTTTAGGCCCACCGGACCATACGCGGCTGCCTTTTTGTAATTTAATTCCATTTCAATTATTATTATTATTATTATTTTTTTTTTTTTGGAGTAATGCCTTGGTTACAGTGAGATGCGATTTTGAGGAGGGACAACCATGGATTTAGGATTTCGCTTGTTTCCTTACAACGTGAGATCGCCGCTGATAAAACACCATGGAGTGATTGACACACAGTAACTGGGTTTTGGGAGTGAGGAGATCGACCCTTCGGTCCATCGGCTGCCTGTGTCTCAGTGCTCCGATCCTGCGTTTTTGTTGACGGAGCCCCTTGGCAATCGGCATTATTTCCTCTCCGTCTGTGGCTAGTGGGGGAGGCGGAGAGACAGCCGCGGTGGCAGGCGCCGTATTAGCGTTATAGCTGCCGACCAGAAATATTGCTCTGTGCTTTTTGGAATGAAACGCGGCTTCTGTTTTGCGACCGGACTACCAAACTTGTGGTTCACTGCAGCATTTTGCGTCTTTTCCCTCCGCTGCAGATGATACAGGAAACCATCATAGCGGTACCCCATCACTGCAATTTTTGGGCAAAGATAAGAGTGGCGTCGTCTTGCAGTTAAGGCTACTATGGCAGCATAGTGGGCATCTTCTGGAAGGGAGAATCCGCCAATTCCTTTACTCAGCCTATCTACAATGCCTTATTATTAGCAGAAATCCCTGACTGGATTTGAAACCCAGCGTCATCCCGCGGTTTCCCCATTTCAAAGCTGCTGTTTACCCATTGGAAATCACTCGAAAAAGCAGCGGATCCCGATGGCATGGACACTTATGCAAGGTCTGCCGCGCTGCCGTGCTACTGGAGCCTACTTGCTGTCTCTTCATTCAACCCAGCTCCATCGCCATCGCCCCGCAGCCGAGAGAGCCCTGCCGCATCGCGACCAGCGACCACCGAGCCAAAGCAGGCGGCATGAGGCTTGATTCAGTACATTTATCCATGCTGGTCATCGGGGTCTCATTCGCCTGCTACTCCCCGAGTTTGAATTCCCTGCAGGACCAGGCTTACAAATCCGCCGTGGTGATCGAGGGCAAGGTGCAGTCTACGCCTGTGAACGTCTCCGCGGAGCCGTACCGTGTGAATGTCAAAGTGCTGGATGTTTGGCCCCTGAACAGCGGGGGTCTGGAGCGAGAACAGCTCGTCACTGTGGGGGAATTTGGATCCGAGGCTCCGTGCACCAAAGTGAAGAAGAACCACAAGTACATTTTTTTCATGGACCCCACTGACGAGCCCTTGGTTTTCAAGGCATCGTTTGCGCCTCTGGACACGAATGCAAAGAACCTAAAAAAGGATGTTGGGAAGATCTTGTGTGAGGACTGCGGTAAGTTAATGTATTGTGGATTACCGGTGAAGTCCAACCCGGAAGAATGCTCGGTCTTGTTAACAGCCCTTGGCTTAGGGCTTTTGGTAACAGGCACTCTGTTGAATTGTGGTTATTATGGCCACAGCATGGTTTGGAGTCAGTGGGTACCAGATAGGTGCCTAAGGGGCGTCTATGCAGCAATTTTCGACAACTCTCGCAGGCTCCCATAGCCCACATGATCAATCAAACTCTCTTTCTCTCTCCCATTCTCTTTCCCCTGAACTGCATCAGACATGCGCCTCGCACTGTTGCTTGTGAGGAATTGCAGTTTGTGTGTATCGAACTATCTGCATCCTGCAAACCCGCATTCTACTTTAAACGTTTTAGGCACCTTCTAATGCATCTTTTACTTCCTAGGCTTCATATGCAGATTTCTGTTTTCCAATATGTGTGGCCGCTTGTTATATGAACATCGAGCACATGCATTCCATGGACCCATTGGATCCAATTTCAGGACCAGGGACAGCGGCCCGTATCACCGGTATCACGTGTGGAAAATCACGCTGCCCTAAGCAAATTGGTTCCCAGGCTATATTTAGGCTCATGCCCTGCTTTAATGCTTTAATACCCCACACTTTAGCATAATCTATCGTAGTCCCAAGTCCTGTATGCTCACGTGCATTTTCAGTGCAGGCAGAGGGCTAGCAGTGTGCTGTAGTCCTAAACTGGAGTCATGTGGATTTTAAAATATCAAATGATCAACTTTAGGGTTTTCTATTTTTTAGACTGTTGCACAACTAGTTCATAAATGGACTTTGGTCAGTAGATGTCGCCCTTAGGGAGTATTTTAAAAGTCACACCAGGGACATTTTATTTGTAATAAGACTATTTAGTTTTTAGTATATATATATATACTTGAATATCATCAGTGGCAATATATATATATATATAT
>JAVQJD010009389.1:0-46193 GCA_036023655.1 Nannoperca australis | reverse complement strand
AGACATTTCATGCATAGGATTTTTTGTTTTTGTCTTTATCTTGACATTGGAATAACTTGCAAACAGCTGTATAAATTGAGGTCATTCCACTTTGTAAGGTGTGCTTTCCTTGGTTTGCTGTGATTAGTGAACAAACACACTAAAGCCTTGTATGATTCAGTTGTGACTGAAGGGAAGGAGCCCTGCTTTATGTAAAGGGTGTGTTGGGGTAAAAGTGGGCCTCGACTGCCCCAGGCACACCAGAGTCACAAGCACAGTGCATGCAGGTAAAGCTGCACATACTTATGACATAACCTGTTCCACCTTTCCTCCTTGTTAAGCGGAGCAGCCAAATGTGTTAGGGAAACCTGTAAGAGACCTGGCTGTGTGCGTTCAGTGTAAACACTACAGTAGAAAACCTCTGAGGTGTCAGAGTGAACTGCGAGCTTCCGAAGAGCAGAGGTAGCAGGAGGAAAACCCTTTTTCCTGCCAATTCTCACCTTAACTAAGAAAAAATGTCTTCACTTTTCAGTTTCTCTAATCACAGTTACTACTTCCCACAAATCAAAATTCACAGTTTGAATAACCATACATAAAAACTCCTAATATTTAACTAGGTGTGCTATAATTTTAAATCACAAATTAACAGCAACTGATGAAAGACTCATCTAGCTCATGGTCCACCGACTAATGAATCATCTGTATATCAGATGTCTATCCTAACCTGAGCAATGTATCAGTATGTAAACATTTCTTCATGGAAATATACAATATGTTCAGGATAATGGACACAGTTAAAATAGTTGAAGGTGCAGCTGCATGTTTTCTTATATCTGTGGCTGGGCATGCTTATACAGTTGTGTTACACTACAGCATGATGTAGAATATAAAAACTAAACGTAATGAATTTCAGGCATGAGCTCAATTGAGGATTTGATAACTTTGAACAATGGGGTATGTGATGGGCAGTGAGAGAAAGAATAGATAAAACAACAACATGGGAAAAAAGTGCATTAGGACATGAATGCAAACCAAATAGGGAGGAGAGGTTTTAGCTCATGCTGTATGGGGGGGTTAATCACTAGCAATGTGATTCTCGTTGTACAAGGTGTGCCAGCGCTCAATCTTCTTGTCCTTGTTCTTCAGACACTCATACCAGTGCTTCAGCCTCTCTCCTTTGGCAGTGATACCCAGCTGACACCCACCTGTCAGGAAGGAAGTGAGGTGTGAAAGGCAGGTGGCGAGCAGGTGAGAATTTCAGCTTCATTTCATCAGAGCAATGACACTTCTCAAATATTTACCGATGTAGTCGTTGGACTTCCCAATATCATAATCCCACACGGAGATATCTAAGGTCTTCTTGGCCAATTCACTGTGTTTGATGTCATAGTTGAATTCCTGAAATTCGATCGAGACATTAATTCAGCATTTCCAAAGCATTTTTCGTATCTGAGTTGCAAAGAATAAAAACAGAGTAACTAGATAGTTATTTGGGGAGCAAATGTTTTACTAATTGCAACCTTTCACCTTGAGCTCTCTTACAAACCTCATTAAACTCTGGGTTTAAAGTCCTCTTCTTGATTTGTGTTTTGCACTTGCCCTTCTTCCCCATGTCAGGTTTCAGACATCTGTGAATTGTACACCTATATAATTACATTTACACCATTTCTAGAGTCACACATTTGCAGTCTAAATGTACTTCTCCATTCTGCTCTACCTACATTTTGACATAAGGGTCAGAGTAGCCATTAGCATCCATGGCAGCCAAGTGAACGCAGCGCACAACGCCCACGACGAGACGGTTCGTCTGGGTGTTGTACATGAGGGAGATCAGAATTCGTCCACGCTCCTCTACCTCTGCGCCATCTTTCCCCGACTGAAACAGCAAGAGCGGAGGGGGGGGGGAATATTACTTCAGTGGGATTCATGAGAAGAGTTGTATGAACTACCGGAGGAATCTGTCGCGTTCAGACATGCTTGGAAATTAAAGCATTGCCTCATCTTCGTAGAGAGCGATGCCTCTGGCTCCCCCGGCTGTTGCAGTTCTCTTCGTCTGTGAGGGGGAACGAGAGTACAGCAGGTCAATAAGAGAATCAGACAAGGGGAACAAAGCATTGTTTGAATGTAATAAAGTTTCACTCACGGGGATGACTCTCTCGAGACACACGTTGAAGTTTTTCTTCTGGTTCATCTTCAGTTTCTTCAGTGCCACTCGAGTTTCCCCAATAAACTCATTATGTCCGAACTTGTCCTCATCACAGACAGACAGCCTGTGGAAATTAAAAGGGAATCTTAATCATATAGACCTGCTACACCTTTAAACGATTCAACTAAGGTCGGATTAAGTTATACATTTGAATAGAGGGCTGTTGCAGCAAAGTGAGTGATTTAAGTTTGACTGCTCGGGGTACAGTATCCACCTTAGGGTCTTGCGCTGCATATCCTCATCTGTCAGGCCGTGATAGGTGAGCGTCTCATTCCACGCAGGGTTACGGGTGTTTCTCAGGGTCTTTGTGCGCAGCTTGTTAGACTGTTAGATGCGAGGTAGATCAGGACAAGGAAATGGAAATATCTCCAGGCAAGTTACCACTACACAAGATCTTGCACATCTGTGGTTTGCCTTGCCTTGCCTTGTGCTATCTTATCACAGCAAGTATCTATATGGTGCTGCTTTCCATCAAAATGTGTTTTTGCAACTCAGAACTGCCAAATTCGCCACTACAGTACAGTATAATTACACTACACAAACAATGTACATTCACAAATCTTTGACTTTATTTTAAATGTCTCAATGTGTATTTCTCAACATCATCCCCATGCCAATTTTATGATTTTGTCAATCCAAACCACAAGGTGTCAGGCTTGAGCTAGCAGAAAGGCCTCTAGTCAAACTAAGGGGGTTTCAAATCAACACCCTTCCTTTTTTGCTTAACAGGATATTAATGTAATACATTTTTCAAAAGAACTAAAAGCTTAACGTACAAAAGGTGCGTCTTTTACCTTACTAGCCCCTGGCAGCAGATGAAGCTTGACGTAAGGATCTGCCAGTCCATTTGAGTCCATAGGCTTCAGTCCCTGAGGAGAAACAGAGCACCGTGTCCAACACATCATCATGAATGGCAGGGAGCAATTAAGCTTAAGTGCCATTCAGGAGCATTTTAACATAAACCATTTGATTATTATTGTCCTTTTGTGTGAGAGAATGAGGAGAACAGTGGTACCTTTCCTTTCAGGATGCTACAGTGGAGGCTGTTGCTTTCCTGTTCATAGAGCAGACTGAACTCCAGAGAGCCCAGAGTGGCTGAAAGAGACCCAGATCAGTCATTACATTAGACTACAGAGAGGCAGCAAGTCTGCTCTTGAATAAGTAAGAGTATAAATATAGGAGAATATGTTATTGTAATAAAAAACACATAACTTGTTTATAGAAGTGTCCCAGAATGGACAGAAAATGGAAAACATTCACTGACTATTAAAACATTCACACCCTTCTATTTACCTTAAGTAAACAGCAGGAAAATCTTATTACAAAGCAAGGGCATATCATATAAAAGAAATGAAATAAATACACAAGTCTCAAAGGAAGACATTCAGAAAAATAAGGGAAAAAAAGATGAAATGCTGCCCACGCATTTTCTTTGGAGGAGTTTCATAGCCTAGCATAGCTGTTGTGGAACAAAATAATCAAATGTCATTTGTTAAACTTCTTATAAAACTGTAAACTTCTCTGGGCTGAGATTAACCACCAACTTGCTGTTCCAAAGACAAAGTGCTCTTCTAACAAAACTAAGGAGCCCACGGATGTCTGTGCAAAGTTTCATGACAGTCCATTCAAACATGTTATAATATATCAGTCTGGACAAAAGTGGTGGATCAACTCATTGACCGACTGACAAACGACAATAACACTGACAACGCCATGTAGCCTTGTTAAAGATTAGCAGAACTAGCTCACCCACCTTTATTTAATGATCAGATATATTTATAGTTTTGATTGATTATACAACAAAACACACACTTGTAAAGATTAGACATCAAATTATGATTATCAGACTATGTCACATTCAAAACTTTGCATAATGTTATTTAATCCTACCCAATTCCATTCTATTACTTTATTAAACTAAAACAACCAGTACATTTAAATCAACAACACTGAAGAAGTTGAGCTACTGAAACCAGTCAGCGCCACAGTCTCACCATCACGTCTCTATAGAGAGCAGGCACTTCAAACCATTGCTATTTCTGCCATTTTCACTCCCAACATAGGGGATTGGGTCAACCACAAGGGGACTCAATATTCTGTTAGCCCTGTTGTATCTCAAATTATTTGCACAGCTCCATATTCCCAAACCTCAATAAAACAAATTAACACCAAATCCCCCTGTGAGAGAATAAAGACTGTTTGACGCTCCAGGCGCAGAACATGAATGGCATGGCACCATTCTAATCATTAAAATGGAATATGGGATGTATGAAAAAAAAACCTGGATGATTGCATAGTTTATGTATCACTAATGATTTGGGGATTCACATCCTGATTCACATCTTCCTCTGCTGTAGTTCCTTGGATATTGATTATCATGCTTCGATAACAAATCGTTTGTGATTTTCTACCCAGCTCAATAGACGCTCCCAGAATGAAAATTGCTGTTTGCCAGGACTATTGGGCAATTTATAGATATGAATTATTACCAGCAGACTAAAAGGCAGAAGTCAAGCATCAAGACCGTATGACTCAGAATCCCTAACGGGAAGAGAGATGTTGCCAAATTAAAGTAATCAACCCTCAGTACTAAATGCTGCATGACTATATGTTTTGCTTTATTAAAAAAAACTAAACATCTAGTGCTTTTAACCTCAAATGAGAAAGAAATCACTTTAGTCAAACTGCACGTGAGGTAAAATTAGACTAGACACACTGGCCACCTTACGTTATGAGAAGAGTGAGCAGATGGTATACTCACTGGCTTCATCAGAGTCATAGTCGTTGGCCTCCTCCTCCTCCTCAGCTGGGGGAGGTTGCTGTCGGGCAGGAGGAGCACTGTAGGCAGCGGGCTGCCTCCTGTCCGCTCTCTGCTCTGTAGGAACTCCACAAGAGGAGTAAGCTCCTCCATCTTCTGCCACTGAACCTACAACCACAATGAATCATCTGAGACTGAACAAAATAACACCACTGGGTGTGCAATATTTGGTTAATGCTTAGGACTAAGGACATGAGCAAAGGATTATGTGCCAGCTATCTCTCACCCTGCTGGGCCATGGTGGCAATTGCAGCAGGCTGTGGTCTTGAGCTCTGGACAGGCACCATCTTCTTCATCACCACTGGGCTGCCTTGCCCCGCCTCTTCAGGGCCAGCTCCACCTGTGGCCATGCGCCCAACTGATGGTTTAGGGGCCACAGGTGGGTAACCAGTACGGCCCTGTGGCCCTGGTCCTGAAAATAAGCATGAATAGTATAATACAGTAAACACACTGGCGCACACTATACATAAGGGAGACATACATAATCACACCACTTCAGGCTCCTACTGCAGTGGAGTCTGTAATACTCCCTAGTCTCTCTGGATACTTTTGATGTTGCAGCTTTTTCGTTGCAAAGGCATTGACCTACATACACTACAACAAGCTGTAGCAGCCAACTACTGTACATGCAGCAGCTACAGTAGGCTATATAGTTTCCCTGTCTGCTCGAACTACCCCTCTCTTTCACAGGGAAAGCACATTGCTCAATGAATCACGCTGAAAGTGTGAAATGATACTGTGTGACCCATCATGCCAGCACCACCTGGAGGCTCATCCCATCTCACAGCATGCACCTTCCGACAGCTTAATTGAGCTCTTCATCCCCCTCCTCTGCAACAGTGGGCGGTACGGCCAAATTTGGGAAGCAGATAAAAGGTTTGATGGTTTGGAAAAGAGCAATGAGAGGTGGGGTTGCAAGAACACTCATGTGCAGATGCTGATCTAATGAGACTGAAGAGGTGGCACTTTGAAAAAAAATTTAAAGTCAGATTTAAATTAAAAGAAATGTTTGCTAAGAAATAAGTACCTGGTGTTTGTTTTGACTTTTCTACTTATCTGTTCAAAATTTTAAATAAAAATGTATGACAAACACAACACTGAGTGAGCTGCCAGTGATTAAGTCTGTGTTGAAATTACAAGAAAATGCAGGGCTAAAATTAGCATGCTAGGCTAACTAGCTTGCACTTTTCCAATCAGAAGATAGATAGCCTACCTTGTTAGCTTTGTGAGTGGAATACAAACAAAACACCACAAACGGTCTTCCCAAATGTTGATTGTTGTAAAAAGATAGATAGCTTGAATTGCTAACAATATGTGAAAGAGGGAAATAATTGTTTTAATGTTTGTAATCTATACAGTATGGCGTTCTCCAGTCAGTAGCACACCATGGAAACTGACAGCACATCTCCTAGCAACATAAGCCATCAGATGTCAGTCTGCCATAGGAAGCCATATTTACATAATATGTCCAAAAATGTTTTTGGCATTTTTTTGGAAATGTCAAAAGCAGTTTGGTTACTTTCAAGGATTTCTAGATATTGAAAGCTTGCTGCTCAAAGTCAGGAGCCTGACTCTGAGTTTAAGGGGCAAATCTTGGCTGTGTCTACCTGGTTGTTGTGGTTGGGTTACTGCCTCCCTAGGCCCAGAGGCTGGAGGCCCCTTGGGCTCTGCGGCCTCCTGCGCACCTGCCTCTCTTTGTTTAGATAAAGGCATGGGCGACGGCAGGAAATGCTTAGGAAAACCTTTAAAGAACCAGGCACCAGACCTCTTCCACACCTAAGAAAACATAAAACGTATATGTTTTATAGCGTTTTTAACAGTTAAAATTTTCTTGATTTGATCACTGCTGTAAAGCACTCACCTCTCGTTGTTCTCTGCAGATCTTGCATAACCACACAGCGCGTGGCCGACTGCTACACTGTGTACCACACTTGGTACACATGTTCTACACAACAGGAAAAAATAAAGATTTCCAGATGCTCACCATTTACAATTTGATTACTAATAAACAGCTAATAGATAATGTTTTCGTAACTTTTGTGTGAGGTGAGGAGTGTGTTGTTTTTTTCCCCTGTAATAATTGACTGACTCATTACCTACCTTTTTGCAGTCCTCACACACCACTGAGCTGACCCCAGGTGAGCCCAGCTGCTCCCCACACAGCAAACAGCGGGACTGTCCATCCCCACACACAGTCTTCTTCATGTCATCCAGACGATTTATCAAGCGCCTGCAGCAGCACAGGGTGAAATCTTACTTAAAATGTCACAATTAATTATCGCAGGTCTAAACAGGTGATCTTGTTTTTAATGTACACATATCAGAGAAAGCACTGCGTGTGTTACAATCTCTAACCCAATTCTCTCCTGCTCCATGGCCTCCATTTTCTCAGCACGGGCGATCACACTGTTTATAATCTCCTTCTCTTCATCTGTCAAGTCCGGACCAGAACCAGAGCCTGGCTGCATGGTCCAGCTGCCCCTGTCAGCCAAACATATTTTCCAATTGAGGTTACACTGCTTCTATGATTTTACAAAATGATATTCAAACACACATCTGCATTCTTTCAATGTCACTTCATTCAATGTCCAATGACAAACAGAGCTGACAAACACAGTGAATGAAAGTCCATGCATTTACAGCATTGACACGTTACGCTGCTTTCTGAACAACTGCAGAGCAGATATATGTGATGCAGATAAGAGAGGTGAAGTAGGAGCTCATCTACTTACTGCTCTTTATCACTGTGTCACAGATCACACATCAGAGGGTCGCAGGTGAAACAAAGGAGAGCACAGTGTAGGGTTGGTAGACTCATAGATAAGGTTAACAATACTGAAATGTTCTCACAATTGCGCTCACCTGGCATGCATGTTCCTCTGCCTGTCGTTGGACACCCAGCGATCCGAGCTGCTGCTCATCACCGTGTCGGTCATGCTGCACGATCACAGTCTGCAGGTGGACAAAAAATAAAGACAGAGATTAATTCAGCATGAAATAATCAAACAATCTTAAACTAATGTCATGAAAACAGCACTTAGCAAAGTATAGTCTGAAATCATCAAATTCATGACTAGATTCAGACTTCCAAACCCAAGTATTGTGTCTTGAGTCCACACCTTTAGCTATCTTTTCTCCTTATCTCATGCAGCACTGACTTAACTGCTACCTGTGCTGCTCTCTCATAAAAAAGGACATTTTGTACAGATTTATAAGCCAGAACAGTGCTGACCCAAGCCACCAGATACACTTCCTTTAATTGCCACACACGGATGTAGGGCTAAATAAAAAGGTAGCTAATGATGACCTCACATTAATAGGTAAAAATTAAGTAATCACGTTTATTCCCCTTCATCTACTTGTTTCCTGTGAATTTACATATTAAGCCTGAAATAGCAGCATAATATCAGCTACCAATGGCAATGTAAGCACATTTTCTTGTGCCAAATTTCCAGCCTAATCAGTACCATCTCCTCTTGCCAAGGCTGTTTTATCAAATTCTTTGCACAGACATATTCAAGCAATAAATGGACACAGGAAAACACTGCAGAGATATAACACAAACACAATGGGTCTGTTAGCAAGCTAAAACTATGCTGACATACAGTGGATCTAACAGGGGTGGAGTTGCTTAGTGTGAGTATTTCAAAAGGGAACAAAGTGAGCCTTCCTGTACATTAGCGACCAGAGTGAAATGATGCTGCAGTGGGTGGTGTGGGTCATGTACATTTATGTGTGCTTTCCGTGCCAGGTCTAAAAGATAAGATTTTGCAAATTGTGGGGTAGCAAGACAAGGAATTTCCTCCAGTTTGTGACTCTTCACATATCCATATAGCAGGAGTGGCTCAATTATGCTTCCATACAGGAGGAGGAGGAGAAAGAGGAGGAGGAAGAGGAGGTGGTGAGTTTGTACCGACAAGGATGACTAAGAGTCTTTGTCTCCAGTGTTTCTGATTGTTCATGGTGTGTTGGTTGAAGCTGAGGCTGATGTCTGTGTATTCACAGATCTCAAACACTTCTACTCTTTATCCAGGAATGCTGGTGGGACTGGGTGTTATGGGGAGAGCTGACGAGCAGTTTATGAGATCTGTAGGAAGTTATCGTCACTTCATGTGGTGAGATCGGGACTGGATTGTTTGTAGTCCAGAAGAGAGTCACCGTTGCTGAGGAGGAGTCTATGGGTGGCTGTGTCATCAGAGTATTTAAAATACAGGTTGACAGGAGATAAGCTTTTACAGTTGTTTGTGTACGTGGTGCAAAAAAACAAGCTGAGAATAGAGCCCAGTGCTAATGATGACAGTGGGAAACAGTGCGTTGTCAGCTGTATCCTTACGATACACCCAGAATGTAATTTAATCTCACAGTGACATGGTGAAGATGATACAAAGATGTCAGAAGAAATCACTGAGGCAAGTGCCCATGGGCAAGTCTGCTCAGTGTGTGTGAGTGTGTGTTTGTGGGTGCCCCTGTATAATTGACTTAGAGCTGCTTCAAGTCTCTGCCAGACAATACATGGTGTGATGCTCCAGCAGCCACAGGCCGGAGGACACAGCAGTGTATGTCCTGAGGGGAAGTACCAGCAGTCACAGAAGACCAGCAGCCTTTGAAAATGAGCAACAAGAGGAAGTAAAGGAGCCTCAAAAGTCAAGAAGTGTGATGGTGCAGGATGAGGAGAGTGCAGGTACTGTATCGGAGATATCGAAGATACAGTAAGGAATGCATGATGATAAGGCTAAAAGGAAAATCAATATGTTTCACTGGTCTTTAGCTTTTCACAGCAGTAAAATTCGGCACTATAATACATTATGTACAGAACCTTGAAGAAAGTGAAAGAGGCAGCAAAAGAGAGGGTGCGCCACCGTCTCCCTCATTCAACTGCTTGTATTATGCTGCGTAACGTCAGGCTGCAAACCTTTTGAGCTCTAATCTGTTGCTGCACTGCCTGCGGGATTCACAGAATAACAACAAATTTTGCTGTGATATCAATAAACTCTCTGGGTGTGGGCTCTTGCCTCTGCTGCTGCTGCTGCATCCAGCCAACAGTGGCAACACAGTCCTTAGGGAACATTTGTGTTTTTCTAATTTTCAGCAGCAGTCTAACGGTTCAGACATTACTCTGACTGGACAGTATATATCGTATACACCTAAGCTCTCAAGCATGGCCCCTCCTTCTGAAGCCAAAATAAATTATCTCACTTTTGTCTAACATGATTGTCCTGGAGAAGAGGATGGAGAGAGACAGATGGGAGAGGGCATTCAGACTTGGGCTGGGTAATCACTGACTCAGACAAGCTCTCTGGTGCTGGGGATGGATGCCACTGCATCACAGAAGTGGACTGCTGAGGTGACAATCCAATTAGCATTCAGGAGATAGTCTGAAGGATCGCATGCACACTTGTCTCATAAAGAGCCGTCAGAATAGGCTTTGATGCTCCAGACATAGAACAGTACTGCTTGGGTTTCATCTACTGTGCAGTCTGAGAGGGGTTTACATCCCAAACAGGTTCAAATGTACATGTTCAAAAACTGTATCTGAGGCCAATTAGATTGGGCTGTCTCGACCAAAATGTCATCCTGAGCCTTGTTATTCTGCAGTTATGACATCACTGTGACCCTCACACTGTCCTCTATGCTGTTGAGGTTATAAATGCAACTAATCTGCGTCATCTGTGACTCTGACTTGGCGCAACAGTCATCTTGTACGTATTTTCCTCCCATATAAAGTGACTCATTCAGGTGGTGGATTCCTCTCTGGGGACCAGCAGATATTTTTCACAGTTTTTTTCCAAAATGTCATGTCCATGACGGTGCTTTCAGACGTTGGCGTTCTGCAAAGGGGTTCCCAGAACTGTGCAAAGCAACCCCACAATAGTGTCTACAAATACACCGGGCATGAATAGTAACAGATGGTGTGTGAGAGGACAACAGGAAAGACCAGAGGGAGACCATCAACTCCAGATAGTCATCTACCTGTTCCTCGTAAGTCATCCACCCAGCAGGATCTCTCCTGTATACAATTTCATTCGGGGGTGGAGAGGACCAATTTAGAAACCTGTGTCTCCTCCTCAGGGCCTGAGAGGATAGTCAATACAAATCTGTACATCTTCAGGGATGTATGCATAAACAACTCCCAGAGCACACCCTACACATTTTCCATCTGTTTTTAGAAGCAAAGCCTTGGATACTTGTAGTGAATGCTCAGCACCAGTAACTAGCTTGAAGTCTATCAGGCACTTGCACATACTAATGTTATTATGTGACTTTCAATAGCAGGTGCATGACTCATTACTGCAGAACATATGACAAAAAAAGGAGTAGACTGTTATAAGAGCACCCTGTCATGGTCGACAGCGCAGCATTTTTTTTTCAAGATTCTGGTACTTGTTTGTGGAAACAAGAACAGAGGAAAGCAGGAGAGTGACAACAAGACAGCGGGGCATTGATTGATGGATCCAACATGGATCATTATGGACACAGCACTGTGAGCTTAAGTGGGGGTGGGGGTGTAGGGAAGAGAGTCATCGCCATTGTACTCAATTAGTAAACTGGCAGGATATTATTGGTCGACCTGATTTTTTTTTTTTACATCCTGCTATGCGTCCCATTTGTAAATGTATTGAATATAAGGACATTAAAACACTACACGTGGTACTGCAATTGAATTCCAGGGCAACAATTCCCTTGCCATCCTGCTAACAGAACATTTCTAAAATGGGTTAATTAGAATCGGAGATCAATGCGAAGTCCCACAATTGGGACCTCCATTCGTATTTGCGATGCCTCGGGCAAAAACTTACTTACGTATATTGGAGGTCGCCCTAAAGCTCTGCCGGAGCCACCACCTGATCATTCACCAACAACCCTTATTATTGGCCAATGCAGAGTGCCTGCAGGCTCAGATCAGCACTTTCTCCAAATCCATTTCCCAAGGTGCTGATGCTAAGTAGATGCCAGAGTTGATATTCATGTCAGCACAGAATACCCACCCTTCCAATGATTTAATAAACCTGGTCCATACACATTATTTTCAGGTTGCTGTGACCATTAATGTTTCATGAGCTATAACACATTGTGCTTTTTCCTATTAGAAAGACCCAATATCCTTGCAACCCGTACACAATTTTTCAGTGCTGTGAGAAACTAGCTCAGCTATAAAAGAAAATGCATGGCCATTTAGGCTGTACTGCCTTGTGTGACTTGATATTCATAATTTATCACGTTGTAAAACTATGAACAACGTGGTTACACTAAGCAACACTAACAGCATTCATTGATCTAAAAAATAATGATTAATGTGAAGCATGGATTCTTATATGAATATAATACCGTGTCTTCCTCTCTTTTTACTATACTGTCATAATTGTGAAATACAAAATACAAAAATGGTATAAAAAATAAAAAAGTATCATACATATATACATTTGTAGCTTAATTGTTAATGCTATAAAGACACAAAATAGCTGGATTAAAGAAGAAG
The DNA here is from genome assembly GCA_036023655.1 of Nannoperca australis. Classification (NCBI taxonomy): domain Eukaryota; kingdom Metazoa; phylum Chordata; class Actinopteri; order Centrarchiformes; family Percichthyidae; genus Nannoperca; species Nannoperca australis. The sequence goes on along the minus strand of JAVQJD010009389.1, from coordinate 33,713 downwards.
TTATTTATCCTAAATGTTCTCAGATTGTTTTATGTATTAAGAAACAGTAAACAGCACAAGCTCAGACAGGAGAGTCTTGGCTGATCTAGAGTTTCAAGTCAAGTCCTGTGGTGATCTGGAACATCATGCCTGAGCAGGGAAGAATGAAAGTGTTTTTTTCTCTTTTAAATCTCTTCCTATCCTAACATCTATAAATACATACATACCAATATGAAAGCTGTATATTACAAGTATACAGCTGAGTAAACTTGTTAGATTATTTGCAATCATGCAAATCTTTAATGCCAAAAGAGATGACAACAATTAAAAAACACATACTTCTACCTTTGGAAAATGATGACTGTAAAAGTAAAGCCCATAAAAAGAGTATTGCTTTGTTATTTTTGAGTTATGAGTCATCTACAGACTTTCACTAAAATGCTCTAAAACTAGTTGACAATGCCTTGACTCACACGTGGGCTACATGTCATCGAAAAAGTCCTCCTCACAGTATTCAGCTGTTGCTGTCTAATGCTCACACAGGGCGAGTGGGGAGACAGGGTAGGAAGGAGCAAAGAACACGAGGTAGCCACCCACTCCCAGTTGCATGGCCCAACTCCATCCATCCCCCATAAAGGGACTGTGAGATTCCAAAACACACTGAAGCCTGGACCTGGGCAAGATTGTAAAGCACTGCACCAAGAAGCCCTCCACCGCAGAACGAAAACATCACTCAGCATTTCTTAATTATTTACAACTCCCACCCCCATTGCTTTTTACTTTGTGTAAGTCACCTCTTTATAGGCATTAATGTGCGCTTTATGTACTCAGACCGCTATAAGACATTATGTACAGAACAGTGGATGGGGGGGAGAAAAAGATCTGTGATTGAGAAATGATCGAACTCTGTTTTGGAAAACGCTATGGATGTTTGTTAGCCTTTTGGGTCTGTGGCAACAACAAATTATCCATGTTTTCAGTCAGACAATGGTGTTGACAGGGACCATCTGTGGAACCATCTGTGAGGACTCTTCACCTCTCTAATGCGAGAGTGGTTGCACCATTTCAGACACACACAACTACATCCTCTCTTGGCAGGGATGGCTCCAGGTCCCGCATCGCTGGAGAACAAACAGGAAAGACCATCCAGTGACCAACAAGCCACCGTGCTGTTATCCTTCTATCCCTGTCGGCCGTATCCAACAAACAGGTGGAACAGGTGGGTGCCTTGTCTTTCATTCTTAAATCAGCCCACTGAATTAGCAGTCTATATCAGATATAGTCATATCTAGTAATCATCCTCCAGTTTAGCAGTAAATGTCTGCTGACCCACATTTTCCTCAGACATTTTTGTGTAATTCAAAGACTTCTTTTGTCCAGGTCTTATTTTAGAACTACAGAAGTAAAAGGCTATCAGATGTGGATCATTCAATTAACTGCACTCCACCAAGAGCCTGCAGTAAGCTTCAAATTTGTTTGGCTGATGGTGATTCATCCCTGTATGCCCCAGTGGTAAGAGGTGGGACTTGGGGTGGGAACTGCCTGCTGATGCATTGACCAGTCATGCACCTTTTATCCCTTCCCATCTTATCTCGGGGAAACAAGCACTACCAGACAGTGGCATTAAATCAGCGCAATAAAGGTTCATTGTAAAGACACTATACATCTCTTTCCTGCTAACCAGAAGTGACCTAGAGCTGGTGGTCTGTTGAGATAAACTACATGGTTCTTAACATATAAAGAAAAAGTCAGATTTCCTATCAACCCCTCAGTGTAATGGCCATGATTCTGCCTCTTTGTTGCTCTGCTTTGAAGATCTGGCACAGTTCAGCTGCTGGATATCTGACCCTCCCTGCTGTCCTACCAGCAAACTTGCAGGTACAATGCCCCTGGGTGTGTTTAGTGGATCCCTGCTGGAAAATGAGAGCCTGTTCTAGTCTGGAAATACTGCAACACATAAAATAAGCCTTGGCCCAACTCCTGAGACAAAAAACAAAAACCCTGTTGGGAAGCTCGGCTATGTGACTTATAATGCAAAGTTGGTTTATTTAGACGTCAATCTGAGCTAGGGCAAGGGCATTACTGCAGCTAGGACATAAGCACATAAGTGATTACAATCAGTTAAATCTAAGTGTCGGCGATTATAAATTGTACAGAAATGTTGCTTACAGATAGGTTGGGGTTTTTAGATCCGCAGCCCAATTCTAGTTTGGATTTTTAACTCCTTGGTCTCTTGGGGGAACTTTGTTTAAAGGCCACATTAATTACGTCTGTCTTTTCCAATATGCCACAGTGTTTAGGCAGATCTAATCAACAGTTTCAGAGAAGCTGGTGAATCGAATCTCATCCACCGTTCTGATGAGAAATTGAAGATGAAGCCACTCCCAGTCTCTTCTGAAGCTCGGCCACAAATAGCAGAAAAATGTCTCTCATACAGCAAATGTAAAAATATGCTGAAAAGCAGGGCGTTGAAACCAACAGATATTTAGAGTCTAACACATGTTTTGGGTTCTAAGCACCATATATGGTTTGTGAAGAGCACAGAGGAACACAGTGTCATGCACCTTTACCAACTGTGGCCATGGTAACAGCAAGATCAGAAGACGAGAATCAGAATGATTAAAAGCTGTGTTTGTTGGTGTGTGTGTGTGTGTGTGTGTGTGTGTGTGTGTGTGTGTGTGTGTGTCCGTGTGTCCGTGTGTCCACCAGTCAATGTGTTTGTGGTAGACTATACCTGTGCTAAATTTCAAAGCCCATGCAGAACAGGTCATTGTTGCAATAACAGTGAGTGGATAATATCTCGTATCAATAAACATGGTTGCAATTTGTCAGAAAATTATGCATCTTGCTAGGATTGTTCTTAACAGTCATAGTTGAAAAGACAGCAGAGAGTAAGACAAGCTGAAGACATGGAATTATGGGTACGGTTGTCTTGTATCCTTCAGCTTTAAATAATGCAGTTAGTGTGCAGAGCACTTACTTTATTCCTCCATCTTTTTGCACCTTTTCCATAAACACCCATGTTTCGTAGTGCTCTCCAGCTCTCGTTTTCTCTTGTTTCATGTGATATGTCTTGAGAAACAATTTCCCCCTTTTCCTTCTTCCCAAATTCTAGCCTTTCTCTGGACAGAAAACAGTGGGCTGACAGATAGACAGAATTACAGAGAGAGAGGTACCATAAGGGTGTCGTCCAATCACTACTGTGGTTGCTCATGTGAGAGGAGGCAGCTGCAGATATCTCTCAGACCGTTCATTCAGTCTTTTCTCCCCTCCCCCCATTTAATCCCCATGCCTCAGGTCTGTAGGAGGAGTTGGAGATGGTGGAACTGAGAGGCGGATTCCCAGCTTCCTTTTTCTGTCCTCCATATATATCAACACCAGAAGCAATGAACCAATGGTCCAATAAGTCTGTTTCCAACGCGCACTGCTCTGACCCACCAAGTGTGACAACCCAGGGGTGCAGGACGAGATAACGTCACAACAAGTAGGCTGAATCACCTGTCCCGTGGCACAGCTGGAGTTGAGAGCTGCCCTGCCCACATCAGCATTTGGAGGGATCGTTGATGTTTTCCTCCTAGTCCGCAGGCACATCTAGCCCCAGTGTGCGCTCCTAAAAATCCTGCAGCAACGCCCAGGGACCGCAACCACCCAATCTCCTACATGACTTACCAGGTCCGCTTATTACCGAGCTACACCAAGAGTAATATTTATCAGCAATTCGTGAATAAACTGAGAACATGATCACCACACCAAAGCATGCCATAGTAAAGCAATGCAACATTTCAAAAGCAGAAGGTAATGAGCTCTATCAGCACCTCTGCATGATTGACAGGAACCTTCTGCTGCAGAGCAATGTTTTCAGTAAGACATGTTTTCCCTAAAACAAAGGAATCAATCAAATGTTATTTCACATAATTTGTACCTCACATACTGTAGGTTAATTAACAGCAGCTGGCATACTGAGTTGCACTGCACACATTCACAAATGTCCCTTTTTCATTCAAATGACTCACTAAGTAACTGGCTCATAAAGACAATGAAAATGTATTTCATCAATTTAATAAATACAGACAATGAAATGTGTTTCCCCATAAGAGATCATTTCCAGTCCTGCTCTCGCTCGCTCTCTTGTGAATGAAATGCTGCATTCATTCAACTTGTAAATGAGAAATTCTAATGCACTGAATCACTGACCTAACGCAATAATATCGCTGTGATTTTAGGTTATGAATGCAATGTTGAAAAAAAAATCATTCGAAGGAGATCATATAGCCTACCTGAGAATCCAGCCCTGCTTCTCCTCTCTCCGCTCTCCTCTCTCACGGGGAGCTGTCAGGGAATGATGCGGACTAAATTTCTGTGCAGCGCTTGGATCCGACTACAGAGTCAGTCATTGCGCATGGTGCTTGTCACCAAAACCCGTGTTTTAATTTTTTTTGCCTGGAGGAGTAGTCTGTTGCTAGAAGCACAGCGGACCTCCACAATGCGTGGGAACTCGTTTTCTACCCTGCGTTGAGGATGGAAAGCCCTTGGTACCCAGGGAAGGAAACCCCTGGATCTGAAGTGATAACATGCTTAAGTGGACATTCATCACCTGATCCGATTGTCTCTATGTCAGTGAGCGCATGGTGTCTGAATTATGTTTCATCATCCATGCAGCCCTATAAATTGCTGTTATTTTTATAAGATGATGTATTGACTGTGGGATTCATAACTGCACTTTATTGTATTTTACATTACAACACGATATCACAAAGTTTTATTGAATGCAGTTTTTATAGAATTGAGTTACTATTGTATTTCTATCTTAGAAGTCGTTTTTCTTTTTATTTTGTGTTTATTTTTATCCTCCATATGGACTCCTATGGACAGAAATATCCTACTATTTGGCAGCAAACAAATAGGCTACTGGAATATATTCACATTTCCTACATGATAATAGAATTTGCTGGAACTGTCCTTACAACACGGTGTGTTCGTTTATTGTTTTACAGCAAGAATTAAATCTCCCAAAAAACAACCAGTGAAATTCTAACATCGGTGTCTCAATTATAGTAACACATCTCCACTTTCATTCTTATTGTGGCGCCATAGCGCCATCTAATGGATTACGTATTTATTGCATCAACGAAAGGATGAAATTCGCCCCTTTTGCTTTATTACAACATATATTTCTGTGTAACATCAGTGCAATCGGTACAAAAAATGCAAAAAATACTCTCTTCGGATTTACACTATTAGAGGCAGATTTATTAGCGGGTACACTGTTTGTTTGCCACACCTACACGCAGGAAAAGACTGCAAGTGAAGCAAGAGACTACACCATTCCTACTTCCGTATTCGCGTCCCACACAACAATAGTCAGAATATGAATAGTATTCACTCTGATGCACGTGGTCTACGCATATATGTTTAATGTACCGATAGTCGTATGCATGAGACGCAGATATTCGTCAAAACTAGCTTTGGTGGTTATTTAATGAGCAACTAATGCGCATGCGTAAAACGAATGAGCTAAACGATAGCTCATGGATGTATAGCTATCCTGTTAGCTAGTTACCGTTATTTATGATCATTTCAAACCTTTGTAAAATGTTCAGACTGACGTAAACGGACAGGGCGTTTACATAGTCTGAAGGACATTTGGGCTGTTTTATGATGTAAACTATCTTGATATTATAGTGTCTTTGGTCACGTGATTGCGTTTCACTGCTTTGGTCACCTGATGTGTTGTGTTGCTGATAAAGAAAGATGGCTGCCCACTTATCGTACGGTAGAGTTAATTTAAACATTTTGAGAGAAGCAGCACGAAAAGAACTCCGAGAGTTTTTGGACAAGTGTGCCGGAAGCAAGGTAACGAACACACATTAAAACATGGCCGAAACAGCGACAGTTATCTATAGGAGTCTGGCACTTGAGCTAACTGTTAGTTTCTTCATCCTCAACCTTATCATGGAGCTGTCAGTGGTCGGCACAGCTTGCAACATACATAATATTGCAGGTTATGTTAAGAGATAGTTCTGTTTTGAATGTGAATATATGTAAACACTACATCTTCTGACAGTATAGTTACAGGCATATCTGCATGTGAGTTGAATCAATTTATTAACAGAACCATTAGCTACAAGCTAAATCATAGGTAACATTGACAACAGACAGTTCCGCATACAGATCATTTTTCAGGTCTTGCTACTGATATAACGCCACATAACTTTTTGTGCCCTTGCTCTTTAGGCCATAGTTTGGGATGAATATCTGACGGGACCTTTTGGACTGATAGCTCAGTACTCTCTACTTAAGGTAAGCGCTTTCTGTGCACAGTTTTTGTATTGTAAAGTAATCCAATAGACAAGGCCCAGATGAGATATCGGACGTGAACAATGCACAGTAATGGACCATATATTCGTATATATAACATATGGCTTATGCTTTTGTTAACCGTAGATATCAGACACATGTTGAATGTTTATAAATGTGTTTTTCAGGAACATGAAGTGGAAAAGATGTTCACTCTCAAGAGTGGCAGGCTCCCCTCTGCTGATGTCAAAAATATCATCTTCTTTGTTCGTCCCAGACTGGAGCTCATGGACATCATTGCTGAGAATGTATTCAGGTCTGTTTGTGTCCCATTCTGAGCCCCCACAGTGTAAACGCTGATAAAGGCTTGTTCTCAATCCAAGTCCTTTCTCTCACTTTGCAAAGCTGTCTTCAGCATTTAACACTTGTGTGCTGGATTGTGCACCTGTTTTAGTGAGGACAAGATGCATTCGTCACGAGACTTCCACATTTTGTTTGTGCCTCGGCGGAGCATGCTGTGTGAACAGCGGCTGAAGGAGCAGGGCGTGTTGGGCTCTTTCATTAACATTGACGAGTACATCCTGGACCTGATTCCCTATGATGGTGACCTGCTCTCCATGGAGTATGAAAGTGCCTTCAGGGTGGGTTCAACTTGTACATCCCACATATCAACCACTCTGCTGCTCTACGAATGAAGTATCTGTGTTGTTGTGAAGTGAAGATTAGATTTTAATCAACAGAGATTCAATCATTATATTTTCTAACTTGATGACATAATGATAATTGTTGGCTGTGGGTTAATTCCAACTCTCATAATGTGTTATCTCCCTTTTGCCTTTTGCAGGAGTGCTACTTAGAAAATGACCAAACAAGCCTTTACCACACAGCCAAAGGCCTCATGACCTTACAGGCACTGTATGGCACCATTCCACAGATATATGGGAAAGGAGAATGTGCACGGGTGAGTACAGTGGGATCATTTTGGATGAAAACTGCACAGCAGCAGCCAGGTGAATAGATTTGTTTGAAAAAAAGAACTTCTCTGCTCATTCTCAGCATGTTGCCAACATGATGCTGAGGATGAAGAGGGAGTTTGCCGGCAGTCAGAATCAGATCCTGCCCGTATTCGATACTCTGCTCCTCTTGGACCGTAATGTTGACCTGCTCACCCCTCTGGCCACACAGCTCACCTACGAGGGTCTCATTGACGAGATCTATGGAATCAATAACGGTTAGAATAAACCTTTTGGACTCCTCCTCATTATGTGTGAATGTTTTAGTCCTCTTAAGTCAGCATATATTTGTGTGTTTCTTGAATGTCCTTGTTTTTTCTCCCTCTGACTCGCAGGTTATGTCAAGTTACCTCCTGAGAAGTTTGCGCAGAAGAAGCAAGGTGAGGCGAGTAAAGATTTACCCACAGAGCCCAAGAAGCTACAGCTCAACTCGGCCGAGGAACTTTATGCAGAAATACGGGACAAAAACTTCAACGCTGTTGGAGCGGCGCTGAGCAAGAAAGCCAAAATAATCTCAGCTGCCTTTGAGGTTGGTCTGGCCTCGTGTTTGTTGCTCTAGCATACTTGCCTGCTCTAAAATGATTAAAGTGTAAAAAAAAAAAAAAAAAGTTGTTGTTTTAATACCTGGTACCTCACGGAGCTACATTAGATCACTTCCAGACATCCTAGATGATCTGATCAGATCATCATCTGTGTAATTTCTTTTACCACAAAGGTCATAACAGAAATCGATGAGGTTAGGGAAGTGATGACAATCACCTCGAGATAAGAGAAAGTACTAATTGTTCAAGCAGAAGGCTTAACAAGGCCAAACATATCACCAAACTCTCATCAGCTCTGAACTCGGGTACAATGATTGGAATACAAACTACATTAGCAAAGATTGTTAATAAGCCGAATGATGCAGCGTCAGCGGTGTTGTAACCCTGGAAAGAAGTGAGCATGAGCAGGCAGCTCCTCGCTAATGTACAGAATGATGCTTACCATTAGAAAGGTTTTCAGGAACATCATTCATTGCGTGTGTGTTGAACTTGTTTAGTCTGAAAGGAATTTGTGTAGATAGACACCAAATTCAAATAGTTTATTGTTGTGTGGGTGTCGTATTTTATAGAGAAAATTGAAGATGGGTGAAACAGTTTTGTCTACAAATATAATTAGATAAAGGAGCAACAGCTTCCTAACCATGTTTGTTTGCCATGTCCAAACCTGTTTTACATTTAATTTCACTTACTGATGTGCTGTATGATTTACTTTTTGTGGTAATGAAATTGGATTCCATCATTCGTCAATCGTTTTTTCCGAGCTGCAGTGTCAGACATATTAACAGCTCGGCAATTAAAGTGATGTTTTTTTCTTTTTTTTTCTTTCAGGAACGCCACAATGCCAAAACAGTGGGAGAAATAAAGCAGTTTGTGTCTCAGTTGCCTCACATGCAGGCAGCACGAAGCTCGCTGGCTAACCACACTTCTGTAGCAGAGCTGATCAAGGACATCACCAGTGCGTAAATGATCCCCTAGTCTCCCCTGCTTTACATTTTATTTAACATTTTGGAACCATTCTCACGCCATATTTCTCATGTAACCATCATCCACCAACTCATGCACTGTTTTTAGTGATAACATAAATCACCCAAATAACCTTTGTATATTTTGGTGTTTGGATTAGTGTTATATAACCTACCTTTTTATTTCTCCTGGTCTTTTTCTTACAGCATTGGATGTTTAAGATGTCATCTAGGTTTGTTATAATGTGATAAAATCTAACTAATGTTTCTTGTTTCAGCATCTGAGGCCTTCTTTGATAACCTAACAGTAGAGCAGGAGTTTATGACCGGAGTCGACACAGACAAGGTATGCTTCATTTATCTACCTGTTGTTTTTTCAAAACTAATCAGCATAAAAATGATTCTCACGTGAATATGTACATATATATATATATTTTATATATAACATAGATATGCTACGGTTTCATACGATTTTACTGGAGTTGACTATAATCCTCAGTCCTTTTGCAAAAGTGATTTTATGCATATATTGATCAATGGGTTCACTATAGTTCTGATGAACATTATTTTACTACCCAGGCGAACACGTATATAGAAGACTGCATTGCCCAAAAGGATCCACTGATCAAGATTCTGCGTCTGGTGTGTATGCAGTCCGTCTGCAATAATGGCCTCAAGCAGAAGGTGTTTGACTACTACAAGAGGGAGATTCTCCAGGTAGAGTTAATGATTTGTTTTTCATAGTTGTGTCTTCTGTGTTCATACATTCCTGCGGCATCAACAAAGATTGGTGTGTTTTTTATTTTTTACTGGTAGGTGACTGATAATAATATAATTTGTTTGTCTTTTTTTTCCAAGACCTATGGTTATGAACACATCCTAACATTGAACAACCTAGAGAAGACGGGCCTTTTGAAGCCACAGACAGGCTCAAGGAATAACTACCCCACTATTAGAAAAACCCTGAAACTCTGGATGGAGGATGCCAATGAACAGGTATAAGATTTCTGAAAAGAAAGATGAACTTTTAGGACTAAAGGGTTAGAGGAGGACCTTGACCTTTTTGGCTGTGTGTTTTTTTTTGTTGGTATTTTTTATTTATTTATTTTTTATTCCCCCAGAACCCCAACGACATCTCCTACGTGTACAGTGGCTACGCTCCGCTAAGCATCCGACTGACCCAGGTCTTGGCCAGGCCCGGGTGGCGCAGCATCGAAGAGGTGCTGAAGATGCTCCCAGGCCCACACTTTGAGGAGAGACAACAGCTGCCTGCCGGGCTTCATAAGAAACGTAAATACAAACTAGGTCTCCTGTTTGCCCTGCTGCTCGGAATAAACATAACAAAAGTTAACGAGCTCCTGCCTGCTACGTGTAGATAAGACACAGGCTTTGTTTCCGTTCAGTCGAGTGCAGGGCAGCAGCAGATTGATGGCACAAGCCGACAATACCACAGAAGCACCTTCAGTGTTTGTCTGTGTTAAAGACTGCTTAATTCGTCAGTGACCAGTGCTGTCCTTCAGTTTTTCCTCCCATCTTTTTGCATTGGCAGTAGTAGGTGTTGTACTGATGTGAGTAATGAATTTAATTATATACTCGATTGGAAATGTGCTAATTAGAACTGTGTTTGGGCATCAGACAGTTGACTTGTTTCTACATGCCTACATTGGATTTTAAAAGGTGATAATAAAGCACTCTAATCTAGGGGGAGGGTGACGTCTAAATTAGTGTTTTCACATTTCATAACACAGTGCTTAACAGAAGGGACTAGGCCCTCTTTTACATTCAGCTGTGCTTGGTTTAAGTGGGCGATGGCAGACATTTGCTGGATTTACTTTCCCCTTTTTAGTTAATTTAGCTTTTACATCCATCTCCTTTTACTGTCCTACAGGCCAGCAGGGGGAGAATCGCACAACGCTGGTGTTCTTCCTTGGTGGAGTGTCCTATGCAGAAATAGCCGCTCTACGTTTCCTCTCCCAGATGGAAGACAGCGGGATGGAGTACATTATAGCCACCACAAAACTCATGAACGGCACAACGTGGATCAAATCCCTCATGGACCGGCCTGAATCCCAGACCTGAGTGTCCTGCATGCGCAGCTGGCCACATCAAACACCCCCATCCATCAGCTGCTGTTTTTATGTCCATGTCGGTGTCCTGCAGGTGTTTCATTGATGCCTGTGTGGGTTGAACAGGCAACAGGTGCAGGGTGGAGTCTTCTTGTAAACAAAGTTATGTTTGCATTCAGTGTTACTGACCAAATAAACGCATCGTGTGTATCCTTGAGGCCTGACATACATGTTGAATGCATTTCCTTCTTCATAACATTTGCAAAACTGGTATCTTTTAAATATATATTACAAAATCCTACATTGTTATTGTGCATGTTTCCTTGCTTGCCTTTGCTGGTGCTTTACTACACTTTTTTGTACCACCAACTGCGTATCAGTGAAATGTGTATCACGTCGCTGGCAGCCTCATGCGCATACATGATGCAAACAAAACATTGATCCTCTTATAAAAACATTGCCCCTTGGCGCTTGTAGTGGTCATAAACTCCACAGGATAGCTTTTATTTTATTTTATTTTATTTTTTCCTGTCCTTGATTTGTACCCAGACCCTTTATAATATAAAGCTGGTTGAATGCTACTGTTTATTGTACAATCCCTTTGTCCTCTGGCTACATTTCCAGCACTGAGGTCATTGCTTTATTAATGAGCTACTGTATATACTTATGTATGATATAAATCTTTGGGATGTTTGTGTTGATTTCGTGATAATTAAAGATGATGGCTTTTGTAGGCAGCTTTCTGTTTTGTGTGTCCTTCAGCTGGGAAAAAAATAGGTAAATAAAGTCTTAACAACCGTAGCTGATCGAGTATTCTTGAATTACTTGGCCATGTGGGAAGCCATTTTGCTTGTTGTTTAGTAGATCATTTTTGGAAAGGCAAGCTGATTGTGATCAGGGTGCGCAGATGAAAGGCAGGGACGGGAGTGTATCTGTCAGCAGTGGTCTCGCTCGCTGAAGGAGCAATTAGCGCAGTAACAGGCCTCCAGATCAGCCGGTAATGGCCCTGTTCTGTCTGGAGAGCTCGGCCCATGGCAGCACATGATTTGACAGCGCAGGACACTGATTAAATTAGGAGGCCATTTGCTCCGTGTTCCGGTAGAGGATAACTGTGGTGCAGGAGGGTGTTTGATTTCTGTTTCAGTCAATATCTTCTCCGTGCCTTACACTATGAACATAGGGAGACCTGCTGACAGCACTCAGATATTTTGGTGAACTCTCCTCGGGTAAATCTGTTAATTTCCTCCATGTTGATTGGCGAGAAGATTTGGAAACTGCTTTGATTAAACTGATTAGAAAACACTTAATTTTGCTTGATAACCAAACTCTTACGCTACAGTTTCTTTGTCTGAGGAGCAGGTGCACTGAGGAGGGATTCAGATCCTTGTGCTCAGTAATTGCTTTTGGCCCCTCCTCTGCCATCAGGGCTTGAAACGCTCAAGGCAGCGCACAACAACTTGGACTTCAGGGCTGGAAGCGCAGCAGCCGACTTTCTGATCAGCTCCTGCTCCAACAACACCAAGGTATGATTAGTTTAAGTTTTCTTTACTATACATATGATAGATTGTCATCCATGCATGGTTGAATTTAGTCCGTTTTAGTTCAGTTTAAGTCAGTTAAACCTTTACAGGACACATTTTTAATAAGAACTGACCGCCAAGGCCGCATTAAAGTACCATGGGCCCTGGGGCTACGGCTTTTTCAAGTATCTCCCTCTCGCTCCATGTTTTCAGTAAATCATTTTCACTTGTGTTCAAACTCACTAGACACTTACACCTCTCCAAAACTGCGCACAATATTACGCACAGCGTGGATTCCGTCATTAACTCACCGGGATTTAACTGTTTACTGACTTGTGGGCTTTTCTGACACCGGTGAGCTGTTCTGAAAGATTCACAGTTTATACAGCGACGTCATTAAAAGCAGCGGAACCGCGCCGCAGAATTACAACCGGCACCGGTAACCACGTTGGCTGGTTCATTGTCATCAGTCGCATTTGCTGTGTTGCTCCTCAACTTTCAATATTTAAACATGAAAATACATTTTACAATAAAGATGAATAGTAAAAAATGTGCTTAATTTTGCGACCTCTTCGGGTAGTTGTTAATTAGGGGTCCGAGACCTTCCGTATTTCGCACACTGGATACAGAATTTGCGTCACCAAAACATACAGGTCGGATCAATGTAGGCCAGTATCAATCTAATTTGCGCGCAATCTCACACCCACACACACACACACACACACCAGACGGGACTGAGTACCAGCCAAAGTCGAGCTTTCACGTCGTCGGGCCCCGGGGCTTGAGTACTCATACGTCCGTGCATTACAAAGGCATTTCTTTTTAACTGTGAGAAATAACAACAAAACTACATGTTTTTCATAAGCCTAATTTATTCTGACTAACATGGTGCATTATGAACTTGGCTGTAACTTTTGTAGCCTGCGGAATAACTACTTCACAGATAACATGAATATATTCAACGTTACTCAGAAAGCTGCATGTCCTACAGCTTCAGCAACATCTGAAAACAGTGTAAGATGTTCTGAAAGGTGAATGCTGAAGATGTTCAACAGTCCATATTGTGTGTGACTATGCACAAACAAAGCAGATCAATGCTGAACCCATTTAGTGCCATTAACAGATAAATTATTAACAGTGGTCTTGTGACCATGCAGTCTGGGCATGTCTACAAGCCTGGAACAATTCAATTTGCACATCTAATACAAATGTGTATATAACACAAACTTAAACACATTTAATAATACACAAAGCACTAAAATAATGTTTCCTAGTTTAACATTTGTTTCCTATTCTGTTGTATTCTATTCTGAAATTAGACCATTCTGTGTTTGCAGAATGGGTGGAGGTGAGAACATGGGACACCTGACTCAACCTGGTCGTAGGGAGAAGACACAGCAGGAGCCTCTGGATCTGGATCCCTTGTTAATCCGCTTCCTCCGAACATTCAGGGAAATCCTCAAATTTGTTCTCTTCAGCTACACGGTGCTGTTTGGTGCTTTGCTCCTTGCAAGATGGACCACTTATTTCATGGTGGGAAAGTAAAAGGAAACCGACTGTTCTCGGACTTGGAGCTCATTAATGAAGTTGGTCAGGCAGACCTTCTTGGGATTTATCGTCTATGCAGTTCCTATGAATTGTTAATGTCGCCACACAACAATAACAGCTGGAGTGATTTATGTTTGTTTCCTTATTTGATTCACACTGCAGTAGAGCTCACAGCTTTTGTGCAGTTTTATTTTTTGAATTATCTCAATGGGGTGTTGCAGGCATATAGAGCAACTCTACAGTGAAACTCATTTTAAACAAGCCAGTTTGCATCAGACGTGTTTGTTGACAGTGTATAAATGTGCTATGTAGAAACTGTGGTATCTGCTGAGCTACAAAATGAACACAATGAAGCTATAAAACTTGTGTATGGTTGTGTAGCATTCATACCCCCTTGGGAAGCACATATAAAGTATAAAACTAAAATGTTTGTGTAAATAAGCAGTGGCAATGTCTGTTTCTCTGTTATAGTGCTAATATCTTGTGAATGAATTAGTAAAACAAAGCTGTCTTTTCTGACGAGACCTTGTGTGTCTATAAAGCTAAATCACCCGGCGGGAGTAGTGGGCAACTGTCCCGGGGTGTCCTAGCTCGCAGAGGGTCTGAAGGATCCAGGTTTACTGTAATTAATTGGTGATAATTTTGATACGTTGCACATCTGTACACACCACCAAAGCAAAATATAGATAGAAATTATTTGGGCTTTAAGCCGACACCTGCATTTATTTTGGCTTACATTGTGCATATTCCTAAATACATTTGTTATTAGTCAAATTGCCAAAAACTGGGGGGTCTCTGTGGATTAGGGGTTACGATGCCGACCATGAGCAGCAATGTTCGAGTCTGGTTTGGGACCTTTGTTGCATTTCTGTCTCTCTCTCTCTCCCTTATTTCCTGCTATCTCTCTGCTGGTACTATCTTATTACAGGCATGAAATACCCCAAACAACCAAAAACTAAGTTATACACACTTAATGGACAGAGAGTGGGATTTGGAGAGGAGTGTGTCAATAGGCCGTATTTACACAGAAGTCATTTTGGAGACATTTTGACATGTTACAATGGGAGAAGCACACATCTAAATAAAAAAGTGAATGATGGCTGAATTCCGTTTAGCTGCCTCAGTTTCAGGGTCCTCCATATAATACAGGTCATCTCGCTGTCATGGCTTACTGGGACATTTGAATAGAACAGAACCACAATGTTATCAGTAACACCTGAGGTTTTCCTATTATAACAAGTTAAAATGTCTGTTGTGACAAAGGCCTGTAGGGGTCCACTCTAATATTTGCTCTTGCGCAGGTAAATCTGGCCCTGGTACCTGAACTTCAGTTTATATGTTTATATGTTTTAATGTGTTAGGCAGCACCACATAAATAACTGTAATTATTGACATAACTACTATACAAATTATAAGTGATATCTGCATGACCTTTAGTTGCCAATTAAATTGAATTTAAATTAAAATTTGTTAAAAGTAAATAATTCCCAAATTAAACTTGCTGTGAAGCGCTGCGTGCGTGAGTTAGTTCGATTTCTATCACTGAAACATTCCAGATGGGCGGGGTTTAAGCCAGTACACGATTTTCTAAAAAGTCCTTATGACTTTTCAATGAAAATGAAACACGTTATAAACCAATTAACCATGGGACAGGATAAAGACCGACGTCGCCGACGGCACACGAGACAGCCGAATTAAAATTGCATGATGCACCCTCACCGCTTTCTGTTTGATGCTTACTGAACGCCGCCCGCGTTGCGCCATTTTGAAAGTGTAATGGTGGGAGAGGCAGAGGCGAGGGAAATCTCAAAGTAGAGTGCAAAGTCTAAAATTCAGCATTAAGGATTTTGGTTTACTTTGTTTGGTTGAAAACAATTTCGTGCTGTCTATATCAACTGGGCCGAGGACTCGCACTGTCTTTGGAGTTACTAGTAGCACTCCCGGGTTTATATTCCTCCACAGCTTCTCGGTCAGAACCACCCAGCCGACCCGAGTCAGCACTGCTCCAGTCCAGGGCCGAGCCCGCTACACAGATAACCTCTGTCTGATTCGTTCACCATGGCAGGTGAGACTAGAGCTGTCAGAGTGTTGGAGGTTTAATTATTATTTAACTGTTACTATCTTGTTCTGCACAGATGATGGGTTTGTCTCTGTTGTGATTAACCGGCGCACGCTAGCTAGCAAGCTAGGGTACTTCAAGATGCTAGTGTGTGTCACTGACAGTGTGAAAGTGAGCGTTTTCCATAGCAAACACGTTTAAACTCTATCATGTGTCTGGGAATATGCTACACCAATTAAAATGTGTAATTAGTATGAAGTCAAATGCGGCCTTGTTCTCATGTTAACGTTACTGGTTTTAGCTAAGTTAGCACCAGGCTAACGCGTGTAAAGTTGTCTTTGATGGCGGTGTTTTAAAACTTGTTTGTGTTTCGTGCAGGGGCCGGCGGTGGGAACAGTGATGTGCAGTGGTGCTTTTCACAAGTCAAAGGAGCGATAGACGACGATGTCGCTGAAGGTAAGTCCATGTGGTGGTCGGTGGACAGTCGCTAACCTGGACTGTCTGATTGGCATTCTGTGCATGCTTGTTTTGAAGTTAGCTCTAATGCTACTGCTACACTCTCTGTTCGAGGTATCTATGTTAAGGTGGCGGACGGCTGACAACATCAATCATTTTTTGGCATAATTTCTGCAAAATGTCAGCAGTCACTAATTATACAATTGCTCAGAATGTATATGTCCGTGTGTGTACTGTGTAATATTTGCATGCTTGGAAAAGAAATGCATATCATAAATGAATAGTCGCAGGCTTTTACCTCTGCAGGACAAAGGCATTTCGATAGCAAGTAGGAAGTTATCGAAGCAGTACGTTCATTTGGTTGAGCAATCAGTTTGCTTGGGTTCAACTTCAAATATGTTCTGCACAGAGTGCATTAAGGGTCTGGTCGGCCATGTCAATAAAAAAACTTTCCCACTTAAGTCAATCGGCATCAAGCCATGCAGATTGTATTATTTCTACTTCTCCTCAGCAACTTAATATAATGGAGATAAAGGAAATTAAATTTTGTGATGCTCAAAGCGTCTTTGTGTCTTTCCACAAACACCGTCCTGGTTACTTAGGACAATCCACATTCAGGACAGATTTCATTGAACTATATTCTACTAAATAGCAGTTCCCAATAATAGCCACTGATGACAATGATGTCTGATTATCCTGACTAACCTGAACCATGTTTCTGGAAAGATGCTTTGCTCTTGCAGTTTTCAACTGCCTGCACATTTTTATACCAATTAGTGAGAAGAGGTTTTTTTGTGTGATTTAGGTGAAATGACCCTGGCAGTGCTACAGATAATTGTAGCACAGTACATGGTGATAATCAATGGAAATTAAGTGCAAATAAATGGAGCCCAGGGTGTAGTAGGTTTTTATATATCAAGGAATGGAAACCAGTGGTGGATTGTAACCGCCCCTTTTTTTCCATTGTCCAATGAGTAAATTCACAAGTGCCCAAAGCACTATGTTTACAGTACACGGTGGACTTATTTGAATGTTAAGGACTACACAGTTGTTTACAGTAAGCTTTCCCTGAGAACAAGTAAAAATGTGAGCCTCTCCTTGTGTCAATACATAGAAGGTTAGCCTGAAAACCTAACACTACTATATTATAGTCGTTCACTTGACTCCTGCAGAAATACTCTCCTTCACTCTGTCCTCTTGTTTAATATGAGAGTTTGTATGGAGTCAGGTCGTATCAGGCACTTGGTGTGCTTTGTTAAGAGAGAAACACCACCATAGTCTATATTAAGGATTGCATTAGCTCAGAATAGTACCAGCCTGTTAACAGGGATTGATTGTTGAAGGATTTGATGAGAATGCTTCTCTTTGAAAAGTGCTGCATAGCTGCACATGGCAAGACCCCCCTCCTCCTAAGAGTGTTTATTAGACTTTTAGTTCTATTGCACTAGCACACTGTGGGTAAACATACATGTACATCCCTGCTCTGTTGTGTTGACATGGTTTTCACTCCTCACAGGTGAACAAAACGGGAGCAAAACTATAGACATAATGAGTGTTGTGCGTCATTGAGAGGAAATGAATCACCAAACCAGAAAAGCTTTGCAAAACAGTTCAATATATCTTCACAATGAATACACCTCACATTTACACAACAGCCTCCCCACTACAGTTGCAAATTATACTCTGAAAAATAAACAGTGAGGGTAATTAAAAGAAAAAATACATTCTATATTCTAATTACACTATCCTTATTGACAGCTGACATCATATCTACTGTTGAATTCAACCACTCTGGGGAGCTGCTGGCCACTGGGGACAAAGGGGGCCGTGTTGTCATCTTTCAGCAGGAGCCAGAGGTGAGTTTGGGTGACTCGACTAAACAAAATGTCTTCAGACATTATTATTAAGACAAATTTTTATAATTTCATAACAAGCTAGTTGTACATTTTACTCAATTACCATATGAAATGAACAAACAAACAAAACTTGCTCTCAGCATAAATCTATTTCTATCTTAATGATACTTGAACTTAACTCTGATCTGCTGTCGTTGTTTAGAGTAAGAGTCAGCCACAGTGTCGAGGAGAGTACAATGTTTACAGCACCTTCCAGAGCCATGAGCCTGAGTTTGACTACCTGAAAAGCCTTGAGATCGAGGAGAAGATCAACAAGATTCGTTGGCTGCCTCAGAAGAATGCAGCACAGTTCCTTTTGTCTACAAATGGTTTGTAAACTACTGTATTCTCATTAAATTGAGTCACTGCAGTAAGCAGGAGTTGGTGACATATCTATTTTGAACTGTAACCTTTCCATCTGTCCTCTGGAGACACCATTTGGCAGCAAGTAATCTAAATTTACACTGTTTCTTATGTAACTGAAGATGAGTTTTTAATCTCTCAACGTCAACAACGTGATCTCTGCTCGTTGTCATTGGCAGACAAAACCATAAAGCTGTGGAAAATAAGTGAGCGTGACAAGAGGCCAGAGGGCTACAATTTAAAGGAAGAAGATGGGCGATACAGAGATCCCAATACAGTCACAACACTACGGGTGGGTATAAAGTTTTATCACTATTCCAACAATGTTGAACAATATGTATAATTACGTTGTTATTAACCATATTTTAATCTGCCAGATTTGTAGTTGTAAGTTACAGTTGAGGTTCTGTACTTACTTTCCACTCATTCTTTTAAATGAATAAATGTTATTTGCTAGTTTAGTTTAATGTTAGTTAAAATGTCTGCTCTGAAAAAGGTCTAAAAAGGAGCTTCAGTTTCACTCCTATTTTCCTCCAGTTTGAGAAACGCTAATCTATATTTATTGAATAGTTTCCAAATATAGACTCACTTTAACAGACTGGCCTGTAACACTGAGGCTAGACCATTAACGATTACTGTTTGCGCCAGGATTAGTGAAACCTTTTCCCCCAACTCCTTTGATTATGTTGTATGTTGTGATACCTACATCTTTCTGCCTCTTCACCAGTGCTACTAGAATAGTTTTGCACATGTTTTTGTGCCTGGCGGAAATTAATTTTCTTCTTTTTAAATCATAAAAATAGGATTTATTATATAAAAAGGACATTATGATGACCACACAATCTACTGTATTTCTCCTCTCCTCAGGTACCAGTATTGAGGCCCATGGACTTGATGGTGGAAGCCAGCCCTAGACGAGTGTTTGCGAACGCTCACACCTATCATATCAACTCCATCTCAGTCAACAGTGATTATGAGACATACCTGTCTGCAGATGACCTGCGCATTAACCTGTGGAATCTGGAGATCACTGATCGCAGCTTTAGTATCCTTTGGTGTTTAGTTCCACGTAGCCACCATCTCCTGTGGTTCTTGACATAATGCATCATAAGGCATGCCATGGTAAAGTTACAAAGTGTGCTGGGAAGTTCAACTTTTCATACAAATGACTCCAATGTGTTTTTATGATTGGGCGTTTTAGTTTCTAAGCAGTAACTGCTCTTGGTGTCCGTTTTGACAGAAAAAGTGAGACAAGACTCAAACTTGAGGTCCATTTTAAGAGAACACAAGTTTGTGGGAGTTTTTTTTGTATATGTATTATGTGAAGTAAATAAGGGTTAGTTGAGTTCTTTCCTCTGAGGTAGCTCGGTCTGTTCTCCCGCATGCATGTAATGATTATGGAGGCTTTTGTGGCTCGGTGCTGGTGTATATAAAAAGATAAAAATAGACGAAACAGTCAAAATTAAAATGCCACATAGTGGCCCAAACATAGTTTTAAAGTGAAATGCATACGTTTGACTTGAAAGTAGTTTTAGTGTAAAGAAATGTTTTAGTCCTAAACTGAGCTGACCACATCTCTTCTGAGAAATCTGTCCTTAGTCAAAGGGAGCACTTAATTATATGTTAGCCAAATGCTACATGCATTCACAAAATTAGACAGTGGATGTTGACACCTAACTAGTTCAGGGCGCCATTAGTAGATGACATTCTGAATCACAGTAAGGGGGAATTATTCCATTATAGCATTTTTATAACCACCCAGAACTGTGCAAACCTTTTGGGCCACTGGGGAAATTGCAATGTTAGTTACTATTTTTGTGCTAGTTAAATAATAGGTTTTTTTACTTGTAGGATAATCTGCTTAGCTCTTTGACCTTAACCTCACGACTTTAGATATTGTTGACATTAAGCCGGCCAATATGGAGGAGTTGACGGAGGTGGTCACAGCAGCGGAGTTCCACCCCATCCAATGCAACACTTTTGTCTACAGCAGCAGCAAGGGCACCATCCGCCTGTGTGACATGAGGGCATCAGCACTGTGCGACAAGCACACCAAACGTAAGTCAATTTAATCCGTGCTGTGTGCCTGCAGGGGAGCTGTTGAATTCTGAGGTGTGCCTGTGGCATGCCTAAGGAATCTGGATTATGGACAATGAAACTAGAATAGGCTACATTTTCAGAGTGCTCGCTTTAGTACAAAGACAGTACTGTTACGCATGTCAAGAGTCTAAAAATCTCTGGTCGACCAGCTCCAATTATGAGGCCAGTCTTTCCGTAAAGGGCAGTGGCAATAGTATTTTTACCAACCAACATGTATGTTGAGACTGATGTTCAAATCCCAGTCAGTTTGGTGGGGAGGTAGCTTGTGTATGAGCTGGCAAATCCTGTGAAAGGTTGTCAAATACCATAACAACATCAACAAGTACACACTTTCCTGAAGACAAGTCTCAACTGAACGCCATTCACCTGTGTGAACTCAGTAGTATCGAGAAAGCAGACAGTTATGAGGGAGCCATGGAAAATGACGGATAACCATTGCCCAGAAAGTATAACTTGTAGTTTTACAATGCAAGTTGCAGCACCAGCAGTAGTTAAACATGTTGAAATGAAGGGAGGAGCCTTGAGTTAAAAAAAAGTAATGATAGATTCAGCCTATTGTTTCTCTGGCAGCGTCTGGCAGGAGTTTGCGACTTCTTTCCCCATTATTTAAGGGTCTGTGCTCCAAGCTGCTGTATGAATATGAGAGAGAGCAGGCCTGTGGAAACTTGTGGGAAATAAGTTTGCTAAAATTGTAGGACTGAGAAAGAGCACGGGCAGAACATGAGTGCGTCCCTGCAGTGACCACACTATTAAAGCTGAGGTGTATGTGTTGCCGGATGAAACCGTTCACAGCTATATAAAAACTGGAGCCTGTCATTGCAGTTAATGGCAGGGGTATACTAATGACATGCATCCTTTCTCGTTTAGTGTTTGAAGAGCCAGAGGATCCAAACAATCGTTCGTTCTTTTCTGAAATCATCTCATCCATCTCTGACGTAAAGTTCAGCCACAGTGGACGTTACATGATGACCCGCGACTACCTGTCGGTCAAAATCTGGGATCTCAACATGGAGTCCCGGCCTGTAGAGACATATCAGGTCTGTAATTGTCCCCCATGCTGAGACAAAAGTAATGTAGTTGCATCTGTTGTTTTTCTGCCGATTGTAAGACTTAACGTCATTGTACTGTCTCTCCACAAGAGGGAGGTGTTTCATAGAAGTCATAATCAGAAGATCCAGACCTCCTCTTCACACCTCTTTATTGCTTTTTCTTTTTTAACAGGTGCATGAATATCTCAGGAGCAAGTTGTGTTCACTCTATGAGAATGACTGCATCTTTGATAAGTTTGAGTGCTGTTGGAATGGGAACGACAGGTGAGAATTTTTTTTATTATTATTTTTTAAATGCACTGCATCAGAGTAAAAACATGCCATCTGGAGAACTGCTGTTACTCTGGTAGATTTCACCATTGTCAAAGCAAAATTTGCATTTGAAAACTTTATTGTGCCTTTTAGGAATTCCCCTCACATTCAATACGAATAACAAATGCATTTTTTTGGCTGACCCTTATTTGACGCAACTATGCCCAGCAACACTGGCCTTATCAATTACAGTGGTTATCTGCTCAGTGCAGAGCATAAGGCTGCGCATTATTTGCTTTGGGTGGCAGAGGGGTATTTTGCCCCGTGTAGTGGTTTATGAAACAGAACAAATTACTTGTGGCTTTTTGATAATGTGGTTAAACCATGTTTCTCTACAGCGTTGTGATGACGGGTTCCTACAACAACTTCTTCAGGATGTTTGATCGAGGCTATCGGCAGGACATAACCCTAGAGGCATCCCGGGAGAACAGCAAGCCACGGTCGGTCCTGAAACCTCGCAAAGTAAGCACGGGTGGGAAGCGCAAAAAGGACGAGATCAGTGTAGACAGTTTGGACTTTAACAAGAAGATCCTCCACACTGCCTGGCATCCTCTGGACAACATCATTGCTGTGGCCACCACCAACAATCTGTACATATTCCAGGAAAAACTGAACTAGCATTTGTTGAACCGCTCAGATCCCAGTTTCCGCTTGAGCCCCACTGCTCTGATACACCCACACACACACACACACACAAATCTCCAAGGCTGATCTGCCCTTTCTGAGTTAAGTATTGAATGTGACGAGACTTACTCTGTCATCAACAAACCGCGGCATTAACACAGTACATCCACGCAGGCCATCACAAGCACATATTCCATGTGTGTTACAAATATAAACATGCAGATCAGAGTCCAGAATTCGAGGATTTAGTTTCATGGGTTTTCTCCTTTAGGAGCACTCCATTCTCAATGCTACAGTCTGCAACTCCACTACAACCCAAACCAAAGGGAAAATGTGTTAAATACACATATTTGGCGAGTTTGTTTCCTTATTCTTTTGTGCCATTGTGACATGATTCATTTGTTATGTCATAGCTACCAATTGTTGAGTTTTTGTAGCTACCATGTTTTATTAGTTTGAATAGGAAATTCTTTCTACTGTTGATATGTCTTTCTGTCACCAAGTTCCTTTTCGTGCTGGCCTGAAACACTGCTGATACAAGCCGTCAACACTCCATATTTGCCCCAAGTATTTGTCAAGTTGCCAAGTTCACCACTTCTTTCCTAATGTACAGTTATGCTGTTAAAGGACTCTTCTAGTGTTCTTTTTTTCTTGTTTTAGCTCACTCTCTACGAATAGTGCATAACTTATTACAGTGTACCCAAACTGTCTTATTTCAAGGCATTCATTCATTCATTTCTCTGAAGTAAGAAAGTCAACTGACTTGTGTATTCCATCACAGTGAACCTTTTGTTGCCTTTTGTTTAAGGTCATGTTAACACAGTTTAAAATAGAAAAACTGTATTCAAGCATAGTGTACCACAACATGACTTAACTGTTCACTGAGATTGATTACTTTTCTCAAGCAGGTTTTAAGCCTCTAAACGTTGATTTTCTTTGTGTACTGAAATTGCTAAATTTAGTAAAATTGTCAGCACTAATATCTATGTAATTTCTAGTTAATGGGGGGGGGGGGACATTTAAAAAAACAAAAAACACCAGAGTCGCCCTTTAACATGGACACAAGAATGGCGTGTGCACACATTCGTCAGGTATTGTGGTTTCGGGAGTTGAATGGGGGCTTATCATGCCAAAGTAACCAGTCGTCCTGTACACTATAAGGTCATATTCATTTAAAGCTGTGTTGCAGACAATGTGCCCCCTGGTCAGACTGGACATGTGTGGACCGCCACATAAAGCTCAGGACAAAAGCTTATATACATGGAAGGGCATGATGGCGTGATGTAGCCTAATTCTCTCGTGGTCTGTGGCACCAAAATGTAGTGCCGCTGCCAGCTTCCCCACAAAGCCTGTTGTGTTGTTGCAGATTGATCGGCCGCTTCATCCTCTGGATCTAGTTTCTGTTTTTTTTATGATGTTTTGTACTGTACCTGATGAAAAAAAGAAGAAGAATCACTATAGCTGATTTATTTTTGTATACATTAAGGCAATAGGATTACAGTCTGATCACTGTAGTTTCTTTAGCTGTCTGTCTCGGACTGATTGTAGACAGAAGGTTGCCTGGTCGGCTCACCTTGTTATGACTTTGGGATATTTTGTTTATTATGGCAGGCATTTCTTTAAAAGATAGACTTTTTGTGACATCAAGGAAGTGTATCGTTTCTCACATGGGAAGTCCAGAGAAAGGTATTTTCATTCGTCAGTACCTCTGTAGTCAAGAGCACTATAACTTTTTTTTTTTGGGGGGGGGGGCTGACTGTAACTGCTGTTTTTGTAGAACTTTTTTTATTTGGATTCTTCAGTTAGATTCTGAGTTCATTTGGATGTTAACGTATCTTAACGTTCTGTTTCTGTGCCATGGCTTTGTTTGAGTCCTTTTTGCTTGCTGTGAAAGAGGACCTTGTGGGTCTAAACGAGAGGCATTTAAATCAACATGTAATGTCAAAACTGTTAATCAAGTTCTCTCTAAAGCTAGTTAAGTCAATTGACTAGGCAGAGTTACTGATTTTGAATTATTGTATGAAATGTCTTCTCTCTCCTATGATGCATGAGAACACGGACTTGTTTATTTGTGAAGCACTTGGGTTTGCAGATGATTGTTGTATGGAAGCAATCATTAATGACTGTAGTGAACACGGGAAAATGCTTTTAAAAAATGAACTGCTGTTTCTCTGCTACACTATGCTTCAGCCACATGTTGCCAATTCTCTTCTGGAGCAAACAGATTGATTATAGCACAGTTTTCCTCCATTTAAATTACTCTTTGATGATAGATTAAGCCTTTGAATCAAGGCATGAAGCTTATTGGTCCACTGGATCATATTTATGTAAGTTAATGTGTCACTCCTACCTTAAAGAACTGATTTCCAATCACTTGGATGCCACCAAGAGGGTAATTCCGGTATTTTTAAGATAATAGACCTTTTTGTTTAACCAGAAACACTGTCGTCTTTTAAACATGTATTTAAAAAAATAGAGCCCAGGTTTAAAAATATCGCAATTACCCTTTAAGTTACTGTTGAGCGTCACCTTCAGTCCTCTGGCTAATTTCCTCTAGTAATGAGATGCTTATTTTGCAACCTTTTTGAAAAGCAATTTTTCTTTATTGTCTAATGCAAGATTGTGTGAGAGGTCATTAAGTTATTTGCCTAATGTCTTATGTGTATAAACCTGTATAATGTGGCACCTTTGTCCCATTCCAAGGTCAAGGATGATCCAATTAGTTAACCACCAATCAACAAGGAGAGTTGTCTGTTCAAATTATTAGATCAGTGATCAGCCTGGTCCCATCAGTCATCCAAAGGAAGCAAGTTCACTCACTAACTGTTCAGTAACTATTGTTCTAACAAACCTGGAAGATGTGAGAAGCGTTTGTCTTGTGAGATAACATTGGCTTTTAAAAAGTAACCCCATCTTTGCAGAGATGGTCATCACAGTCACTGACATTCATAAAAGACCAACTAACCAATAATCTTTTTCACTTTCCCCTCATTGTCTTCATAGCTACTGTTCAAGGCTATGGCGTAAACCACAAAGACGTTTAGAAGAACCCTAATGCCTTTCTTATAGGATTAAGAAGAAATTAGATAATCAAGTATGTTTCTTGAACTTTCTGGCGTGCCAGACAGGAGACTGCTCAGGGGAATATACCGCTGCTCTGTGATCAAAACCTTGTACCTTCAAAAAAAAAAAAAAAAGCAGCTTTTCAGGACTTCATTATAACCTGCCTTATTTACAGGTAGAGCATACACTTTTTGAAATGAAAGTTGCTATAATGATTTTTGAACATGAACCATGGGTCAGCGACACTAACCCTACATACAGACAAAGGTTTATCAAATCTAAATTGGAGTTATGAGGTTTTTCCATTTGAAGCAGCAATTATATACATGTCTAATGTATCACAGGAGTTAAAACAAAATGCACTTTTTATTTTTGTGAATTTCCTTTAATTTGTATGATTTTGTTTTTCTTTTAAGGGGCTCTTGAATAAAGATTGTAGGAGAGTTTTGGTGATCTGTTTGGGGGGGGACTACAAATGGTTCATTGTACAGCAATGTTTGTCTTTGTCAAATGGAATAAAGTACAATTTAGATGAAAAGTAATAAAGAATTTCAAACCTGAATTCTGAATAAAATGACTGAACTGCTTTATAGTTTGTGTACAAGGTAATGCGCTGTAAATGTGAAATGTTCACAAATAGAAGCTTTGTTGAGATGATTTTTGTTATTGTAGCACTTTGTCTAACATACGGTTATAAATCAAGAAAGCATTCCAAAACATGGTTTTGGTTTATTTTAGGTCTATTTCAACACCAAGGCAACACTTTCAAATCCCAACAGTGATGCTCTTATAAAAATAATTGTCTAAGAATGTATTTACTTGTGCAAAACCTCTTATTAGTGCAACCACTCTGACCATGATGACTTCTCTACACATCAGTTTCCAACACTGTATATAATGACAGCAGCCTGTATCTGCTGCCACTCCCAACACCTCGACAAGGATCAATACCCTTTGGGACAGGTTGATAAATCCGTTCTGATACCCGAGTGCTGTCTACCTCTATTCAACTTTTATAAAATCACATGTTATGCAGGTAACCCACTGCCTATCACTGTGCATGAACCAGTGTACCATGAAAATACATCTTCCTGGAACCCCTCACCCCCCCAATTGTTATCCTCAACAATACTGTTTTATGGAACTGTCTCTACACATCTAAAGGAAACGGAGCACTTGTTTGATGTGAGTGATAGACACCAGTCTTTCTGCTGTCAAACCCTGCACACAGTCAGATGGCTCAGATAGATAGAGTCCACCCAGGTCCTGCACATCAGCTAGTCATGACCAAATGATGCACATGTATTTAGTTTCAAACTTACTTGGGTCTTCTTTATCACATTTTCATTGCGTGAGTGCACAAATTATACTGAAGGTTGTTGTAATTCAACACCACAGGCATGCACTTTTCTGAAATATAGTTATTATGTAAATGAAATAAAATATTGGCCATCACTGATCTAGGGCCTGCGTTTAGTCTCTTATCGGTCTGTGGTCTGGACTCTGGACAGAATTTGCGCCTGCGCACATCGTAGTTTGTCTGCGTGTCATGTTGATGAATGCTAAAACTGGGTAGTCAACATGTCCACCGCTGCTGCTCAACGAAACAATAACGAAGAGCCCGGGCTTCACGGTACGTACCGCCGTCAAATTTTCCGTGCTCCACGGTACAAGTATTACTTTACATATTCTTAATGAGCGTGTATGTTTTTGAGTATATTCTTGTGCTGGAGATTTTATTTTAAAAGTTACATCGGGTATGTTATTTCCTCTTCTTCTGGGAGGGGTGGAGGGTGATGTTATTTGACGTCACCGCACACTAGCCAATTGCGTTGTGATAAAAATTTTGTTGATGGAATGGCAGCCAATCACGTACACGAGTCGGCGTAGGGCGGGCTCTAGCCAAAATGAAAACAAGTTTTGGACAATAGACGAAATAGATGTTTTTTTGCGACTGTTATTTAAATTGTCCAATAATATGTCATATCACTCTCACTCCTTGTGTGGTCGAGTTGCCTTTTTAGTTTTCATAAATAAATATAAATTCGAAGACAATGTAGGCTGTAAGCTCAAGTGCCTACAGACTAACAGCCCCTAAAACACATATATAACATTAAACAGGCAAAAAGTGTGTTTGGACTTTAATCGATATACCATTTATTTAATAACTAAAACAGCTCGGACAGAAAAGCGGGACGTGCGCTTGATATGTGACAACAACACAGCTGGAACAGCGACATGTCTGGGCAAAGAGTCTCACACTGCACGCTACAGTTATGCAAGCTCTCACATGAGCGCAGCACTGATGACAAACACAAACCCCTTTGTAAATGTGCACTCGGCCATGCTTACGTGCGTCGAATTAGGCTGTGTAAATGATATTTTATTTTTAGCTAGCCTAAAACGGGGGGGGGGGCGTCTCGTGCCATCACAAGGTTTACATTCTGTGCTCACCCAACCAAGCCCGCTGGCCATAAGAGATTACATAACGCCCTCCTGTCTGGGGGAAAAAAGCTAGCAAGCTGTTTGTGGGGCAGTGGCACAAAAAAATGCATGCTATCATGGATGCAGAGCACACGAAGGTTATTTGAATGCACAGTGTCAGTGGCTTAGGAAATGTAGGTCAGCTGTTTCCATTTGAAAGGAGGCTGGGTGTGTTTCTGTGCTGTATACAATATGCTGTTAGCTTTGCACTTTGCAACACAACGAGCTTAATTTCCCTCCCTTCCTTCCCCCCTCTTGACCTTTATGTCGCCAAGGCTCTTGGGTAGAGCTGGAGCTGAATGGAAACACAGGGGCCCAGGGTGTGCAGACCAACCTGCTAATGACACCCACTGCAGACCAAATAAACGCGAATGCTGGCGTGAGTCAAACTCTGCAGACCTTGGAAGTGGTGCCTGAGAATGATGAAACCCTGATTGGTGGACTAGAGCATGTGCCGTCATCCTCCTCTATCCACAATGGAGACATGGAAAAGATCCTCCTGGATGCACAGCATGAATCCAGCCAGAGTAGCTCCTCCTGTGATAGGTAGGAAGAAAGGCTGTTTTGTGCTCTTTAGCGCAAGTGTTTGTTGTTACAAGTTTGTTTTTCATCCCAGTATGTTGTCTCAGTCCTCACAGGCCACCAAGTCCAGATCAGGATGAGGGTCAGATAACGTTCGATGTGGAGATGCCCAGCCCAAGAGGCAGTCAGGTAAAACAACATATTTACCTCTAAAGTACAAACTCGTTCCGTTTTACGCTGAAATTAAATTGCTGTACCTTCACATTTGCAGTCAGAGGAAGATGGTCTCGAGCAGGACAGAGAGGAAGACATCTTGCTGAACAAAGAAGTAGACTGGGTCTCTGATTGGTCCAGCAGACCGGAAAATATTCCACCAAAGTAAGCAGACTCTCATTTTTTGAAACATACATCAGTAGCAGATATCGAACGAACATTAATTGGTCGATTGATTATTCGTCTTAGGGAGTTCCACTTCAGGCACCCCCGGCGTTCAGGGTCTCTCAGTATGAGGAAGAGCGGCGTCATGAAGAAAGGTGGCATCTTCTCTGCTGAATTTCTCAAAGTCTTCATCCCTTCCTTACTCATCTCACACATCCTCGCTCTTGGCCTCGGGTAAGTCTGGATTCATGCAGTTTTATCTTCACGCAGGGAAATAACGCAAGGCTTGGCTTTGCATTAAAAAAGTTACATTTTCTCTGCCTGCACTGATGTTTTTTTTACTTTCCTGTGCCAGTTTGGTATTTTAGTGACTCACCATGTGTCATAGGAGAGGGTCAGTACAGGCTGTGCCATTGTCAATTTATCAGTGCACTGCTATTTTGGTGTCCAAGATGACTGCAATTTATGTATCTGCTGCCTGTCTGCTCAGAAAATGGTTCATTTCAGCCGCTCTATGGCTCACTCTACAACTTACCGCACCAAAATAGGGAATGTTTTTTTCTACGCTCTGAAGGCTGAGGAATTATTGATCAATTCCTATGGATTTATTTTACGACTACATTATCTGTATCAGCATTGACATTTTTCATTGTGTCCAAAATGTTTTTATGCCGTATCCCATTTTCTTTCAACTGGTTTGATTTCATGATTTCTTTTCTTCTAGGGTGTACATTGGGAAGAGAATTGCCACAGCCTCCACCAGCTCTTACTGAATAGAAGATGAAGCAGTGCCTGGATGTTCTCCTGTTTCCAAGTCTCTCAACCATTCTCCAGTAGTCAAGCTGTCTCTCTGCATCTATTGTACGCCCACATTTTCTCTTCCAATCAGCATTACATTCTGTCACATTGTAAATGTAGTAGAGTTCTATAGACATGACGTAATGTGGTTGCACTCCATCACATTTTGACACAGGGCAACATTGTACCCAGCAGATGTCACCAATTTGAATCCAGTAGATAACAGACCCTGTTAGAGCTGAAAAATATTAGTCATCCTGTTCAACTCAAAAATATGTGACAAGGATTTGATGCCAGGTGGCCTCAGGGTTGAAGTTTCTCTGCTTGTTTTTGATTTTATGTCACGAGAAATCTGGCCTTCTCCCAAGCTGCATCTCTCCACTGGTGTCTCAGCAGGCAGAGTCTAATCCAAAATATGCGCCATATCTGTAATACAAACAAATTGAATTGGCTCTAGGAACAGAAAGAACTTTTATCGCCTTAACTTTTTAGACTAAACATTCAAGGTGCAGTTATTAGGGGGAGGGGGGCAGATGATGCTGCACAGTGGGATTTGTTTTTAAATTCCACACATTTTTGAAAATATAAGTTGTATCATGTTGATTCCTGAGGGTTTCTTTTGAAAGCTTTGTTTTCAGGAAGGTTGGAAAGCTTAAACACTGATCTAGTATGTAGCTCCAAATCTTTTACAGTGGGGGTTGTTTGAGTACCTATGCTAGTGGAACCTACGCTGGATGGCAATTTACCAGGCCATATGCTATTTTTATTTCTTTTTGCTTACATATCTTCTTCTTTAACATGACATAGCAGCAATGGCAAAGTGCCAAATTTGTATCTTTCACCACTGCACATTGGTGATTTATCTTAGATAGGTTTTTTGATTTTATGATATGTTTAGATATTTAAAGATGTAGATGTGAAAAATAATTTAAGCTGTGATATGCCCCATGTACACCTTTGTTTATACATTGATATTAATGCAAATTATATCATTGTTCTTATATAGCATTGTGGCAGTGTACCTAATGTGTTTTTCCTGTCATTTAATTGCCAAAGCATCAGTGGCAGAAACCACCACATAGGAAGATATTTCCAGGGGCCTCATTTAACTTACTTATATGTAGATTACACTGTGCAATCATTTTACATAATATGATACAGTAAACAATGTACAGTGTTTGTAGGACTTCCAGAGAAAGTAGAGGTGCATTTCCTGAAGAAAATGCATGTGATTTCAGTATATTGATGCTGATTGGATGACTGGATTCTTCCATCAGTGAGAAATCATTCACCATAGTGTACAGTATTGGCTGTATTGGTTGTAAAGCAATCAACATGCATTCAGGCTTTAATAGATTATATAACTCATACTTACTCAAACTACATGCATCCAGGCTTATATACAGTTGATCAGTGTGCAATACTGAGCATTTTGGAATTTGAATAAAGTTTGTACTGTATACAGTGGCTGAGATATAAATAGAAAGAGATGCAGAGCTCCACAGATGTTAATGCGTTATTAAAGTCATAATAACCAATAAAAATGCACATATCATTATGGGTTTCTGCGCAGCTGATTAATGAGCAGCAGTGACATATTACAAAATGTTAATGGTCTTTGTACTGAATACAGAGGTTGACACAAATATAATTGTTGTCTATGGAAGTTCATTTTTCTAAATGCAAGGCTTAAACTCTTCCAACAGAATATCTTATAACCTCTGTGGTAATCTAGCTTTAGAAACACTCTTTTTTTTTCTCATTATATTTCTCAGTTCTCAGTTCTACACACACATCTGGAAGCAGCCCAGTACATTCACTGCAAGCCTCTGAGCTCTTGCTCAAGGGCTCCGTGTGGTGTTAATGATAGAGGTGCAAGTACCACTCTTGTACTTTTCTCACCCAGTTATCCTGATGGTTCAGAGATCAAAATGGCAACCTTTAGGTCACAGGCGCACAACTCTTTAGGCCATGGATATCCCAGATTGTACCTCTACAAAGCATCTCTTCTCTTTGCTCCTTGTACACAGCCCTGGTTAACAACTATGAAAAACCTAAATGGATGTGATGCAAGTTTTAGTTGCTTCTAATCCTAATTATTTGCATAGTGGCATGCCTTTGACTGGCACATTTGAGTCTAGTCCATTGTGTTCCATGAGCTCAATGTTACCTTTTGATTGCATGTACAGTATTGTTGCCTTTAGTTTTCAACCTGGAAAACCAAGCATTGCTTGTTCATATGCAGGGCAGGGACCTGATTAATGTCAAGTATTACTCAAGATTTTATTCCATCAGTGCTAAGTAGCAAGAACTTAGATGTCTGATATATATTGAAAACATGACATTAAAGTGTAACATTGCTCACAAAGGTTTAGTGTTTTGATTGTTTCTAACTATAAATGTGGTAATTAAAAGTGTATCCATGCCAGAAACAACTATTAATGTAAGGTATAAGACATAATGTGTGCCCAGGGCCAAAGCTCATCTAATGTGACTGCTCCCTGTAAAAAGCTCTCCTGATATGACACAGAAAATGTATTGCAAAGTTAACCAACCTTCCTACAACTGAGGATTAATTTTTTTCATGCTCAGTAATTATAATAGTTAATCATTGTAAATGTTTTATTCTCCAAGAACCTGTTGAGGCCCTATGCTGATCTGACAAAGTCAATTGAACAGATGATGCTGAACCTGTTTTCTCAAAACAGGTACCACATGAAAGAAACATGGAAGCTGTAGCTGAGCAGGGTGGGGCAGTGCGCATGCGCGGTTCCTCTTTGTGGCCCTTGTCTTGGTGCTTGTCTGGTCTTCAGGGACCTATTTTAGCAGCAAATCCAAGGATAGGACTCTTAGGCACAGATATAACCACTGATTTAAAAAAGAATTGGTAGGCGGCATTACTTACTATCGACAGAAATTGTCAGAGAGGCACAGATCACCCAGGGCGTCGACTGGCCAACAAGCAGAGCATCCATTCACCCTTTCATTGGCAGCTGAGGTTTTCCAGTCTAGCTAGCTAGCGTTAGCCAAGAGGCAGGGAGACAGCTGTGTCAGAGGCATCTTCAAAATGTCGGGTTACCAAGGAAAGAAGAATATCCCACGAATTACAGTGAGTATTGTTTCATTACTTGAATAACATATTTATTCTTCAGCGGTGGTGGTGTGTGTGTTTTATAACGTGCAGTGAGCTTCAGGATTAGACCAAAAGCTAGCCAACGCTTAGCTGTCGTGTCCATTCATTTACGCTGTCAGAAGCAGCAGCCCTGCTTCAGCTCCACACACTGAGTGACAGCCTGGGATAAATAATGATAAACAGACAGTGGGTTTGCAGAAAACTCTTTTACAATTCCTCATTTGGATGTTTTGTAGCATATGTCTGTATAATGAACACTCGGGTTTGGCTGAGGCAGCTCTTTGCTCCTTTAGCTGTCATTAGTAGCTGTAACGTTAGCTCTCCCTGTCAGCATCTGCAGCAATGTAGGGTGTAGTTTACAGGTGTAAGCACAGGCTCCTTCACTGTCATCATCTCATCTTTCATCCTCTGACATCCACTTAGCCTGTCCTCTTCAGCGGTCTCTGTCTTTTAATTTAGTTTTTTTGGAGAGCTAGATTTTTGTTGAATCTTGCAATGTTGCAGCTAGCTCAAACTTGTTTTTTTAACCTCCATTCTGTGATATATATAT
>JAVQJD010009379.1:0-17766 GCA_036023655.1 Nannoperca australis | reverse complement strand
AATGAGTTAATCAGGAACGACTTGTGAAGAATGTGTTTGTTCTTCAGATTCACAGATACTTATAAACTAATCATTACGTAATGATTGATTCATATAGTATCTCCCAGTCTGTTCTATATAGTCCTTAATTTGGAGTTAGTAACTTCTTACATTTAGCGTACCATATCCTAAAGTGTTACCGTTAAACCACTACGAATCTAAAGATTAAATTGATGTTTGTTTTGTGACCAGTATGTAAATAATGTATAATTTTTAACTGCTAAAGACAAACACATGATAGTTTTCTAATAAAATCATTGGCGGCCATTTTTAAAGTGGACTTTGGCTCTCACGAGGCCTTCAGGGTTTTATGGTGTGGTTACTATGGTAGTGTCAACACATGAACACTAAAAACAGCCCTGCTCCCATGCAGGCAAATTACTGCTAATACCCTGAGCTGTGTGATCAGCCCATATGGCGTGCATGGGAGCCAGAGGGTGTGCATGTGTGTGCACGTGTTGGGGAAGGGGAGCATCATATCTGTGTGTATCTACAAGGATAAAAATGTGTTCATTTTATTTAAAATGTCATATTCTAGTATATGCACTTTTCTTTTACTAATAAGGACCTCCACTAATAATGTTTCTCATAAGACTTTATGAGTGAGTACGTATGTATCTGTAACTGTGCACAGCTTGAGTCAATACAACCAAGATAATGAACCATATCGTTCTTACGCACTTGTGTATCTACAATTCTCTGTTTTTTCTTGCCGACGGTGCAATATTTAGTCCAAAGAGAATATTTCCAGCTGAAACAATATGCAAAACACATTTTTTAATGTAACCGTTTTAACTGTGGTGCTACAGTCCTCGTTACATCTTGTTTGCTGGCGTTCAGCTGTACCAGCACCCAGCAAATATAGTACGGGACATTCATGTCTTAACTTATTCTGCAATATAGTGTACTGTCAATAGTGTAAATGTTATATAATTATTATTGAGTATGGGGACTTGGGCAGAGATACAATAATGAGACGTTGGCCATATCAATACTTATTGAGACATTTTAATTCATTTGTCTGTGCTAAAGTTCACGGCAATCAATCCAATAATTGTTGAGATGATTCAGGCTAAAGAGGTCCCGTCTGAGTGACACTGCTGCTAGCATGGCTAACAGTATCCATCGTAAGTCAAAATGATGAGATTATCAAGAAACGTGAAGTCTCAGTAAATCCGTCAAACTGCGTCATGTTTCTGAATCCACTTTAAACAAATGGACCATGTCTGATTTATAAAAATCCAGCGGATGAATGCCAGCCTTATGTACCCACACCCCCTGTGTGCCAGGCCCTCGTGGCATTGATCCCACTGATCACTGTATCTGAACCAACCTGTCTTGTCTCAGAGAAGCAGTTCAAGTTACAGCTGCAACGACACTCGGCCCTGCTCCGATAACTTTATCTTTTCTTCTCACAAACTGGCCTCCTCACAAACAGATCATCTGTCTGAGCCCCAGAAACCTAATCACACACACACACACACACACACACACACCTCTTCTCCCACAGGCGTTAACAAGCTCAGAGGCTCAAGGATAAGAGTTTACTCAGAGAGAAGAGAGGGGAAAGATGGGGGTGGTGTCCTCCGTGCATCTTTGGTTGTGGGTTAAACTGATGATATATGAAGACAGTATTTTTAAATATTATGTAGCCAGTTGTTGTTTTTCTCCCTGATAAGTTAAAGGCTCCCGTCTGACCTCGTCTTTCAGTGTCTGAGAGTCACTTTGTCGACAAAATAGCAGCTTTTGACAGCTTTTACAAATATCAGCTCTGGTCTACACACACACACACACACACACACACCTTATCTGTTTACACACACAACACAGGACCACGCTGTACACAGCTCCCTCTAGTGGGTGCAGTGTGAAACATGGCCTTGTTTTATGTGGGTCAAAGGTGTTTCTGACATAAATCCCATCTGAGCGTAATCTGCTCATTGAGCCTGGAAGTTCACAGCAGGCATTGCACTCACACATGTTATACAACGCAGAGGAATTAGCTTCATGCAATACTGGTAATTAATAAATGAAATGACATATTTTGAACTTATGATGTATTGCTAATACTGCATGATTAACCAGTTATGACATATTTGGGGTTTATGGATTTTTTACCAGTTAACACTTTTCAGTAAAATGTGTTACATCCCTTTATAAAGCAGCAATCAGGAGGCCATAAACTAAACAAATGCTACTGTTGATCTGTTCTTATATATAAATATGATATGAATAGGCAACCGTTCGTTAACATGATCACAACGACTTTATTAGGGGACGTCAGATGTTGTGTTTTCCGTTCTGCCGCCCCCAGGTGACCACAGAATCTATTATTACTGCTTTAACAGGGTTAGAAGTGATCTGTAGCTTCTGTTGGAGAGCGTTGAAACAAAATGTCACTGGATTAGCTGAAGAGTGAACAATGTAGAAAACCTACACTATGTTCCATTACTGCTTTACCACCAAGACCTCCTTAACTTCCATTTGGCTGGCTGGGTGAATAAAAGGGTTATATAAAATATAAATAAATATAAATGAAAATGAAACATGTGATGCAGTGTAAGTTAACATTGAATTTTAATCATTTATAGACTCCGAACTGACTTGTATGCAAAGTCAGCAACATTAATGCTGGAAGAAGTGTTGTTGATGCATTTTTATACAGCTGCTTTGGTACGACTGGCATTTAGTTACATTCACAGCGCTGTCCATAAATACTGTACAAAAATAAAATGTGCTTTGACAGAAAACACCCTCTCTCCATTAGTGGATTTCCATTGTTTTCAGAGGAAATCATAAGGCTTTGTTAAATGACACATACAGTCTGCACTTTCAGATACTGGCATTATGTTAAATAGAATAAATTAGATCTCTTCAAGTCTCTGTAATGTCCTCAGATAATAATGTTAATGGTTCATGTTCAAAGTGCATAAAAAAAGAAAGAAAGTGGGAATAGATTCAGGTCCAGGCACGGCTGTAAAGAGTCTTTTTAAAGTCCAAATCTGCTTTCACATCCACTTTTTCCCTCAAAGCACTTTTTCTCTTCTTCACAGCAACTCCTCTCTGTGCTCCACATTCACAGTCTGTAA
Source organism: Nannoperca australis (assembly GCA_036023655.1). Lineage (NCBI taxonomy): Eukaryota > Metazoa > Chordata > Actinopteri > Centrarchiformes > Percichthyidae > Nannoperca > Nannoperca australis. The sequence goes on along the minus strand of JAVQJD010009379.1, from coordinate 14,638 downwards.
TGGCAGTACCCTTGCCACTAGACGGAGCTCTCTCTCCCAGCAGGCAGTGTGTCTCACTCCCTTTCTAGGCCCAGTTCTGTGCAGCTTATCTCTCCCCGGCGTGGCCTAAAGCCGACACGTCTGATACTTGCTGTGCAGGGAGGGGGCCAGCTCGTAGAAGAGGACGTAGGCGTTGCTGCTGCGAACCTGGCTGGAGGACACCGGGCTCACCCTGCACAGAACACACGGCGCACGCTGTAGTTAGTACACTAGATGCCACAGAGCTTTGCTAAACATGGCTACAGAAATGATCCTAACAATACACAGTCAAAACCACACAGCGGTCACTCCCAACCACACACATCTGCCCATTTAATCTGTTGATACACCTTTATACAGAACGAGGTCAGTTTCATTTGGCAGCACGTACACGCAGCTTTCTGCCAATCTGATAACACCATATGTGACGATATGTGAGGATATGTGAGGTAATGTGAGGATATGTCAGGATATGTGAGGATATGTGAGGGTATGTGAGGATATGTGAGGGTATGTGAGGATATGTGAGGATATGTCAGGATATGTCAGGAAATGTCAGGAAATGTCAGGATATGTGAGGGTATGTGAGGATATGTCAGGATATGTGAGGATATGTGAGGATATGGGAGGATATGTCAGGATATGTCAGGATATGTGAGGTAATGTGAGGATATGTCAGGATATGTCAGGATATGTGAGGTAATGTCAGGATATGGGAGGATATGTCAGGATATGTGAGGTAATGTCAGGATATGTGATGATATGTCAGGATATGTCTGGATATGTGAGGTAATGTGAGGATATGTGAGGATATGTGAGGGTATGTGAGGATATGTCAGGATATGTCAGGATATGTGAGGTAATGTGAGGATTTGTCAGGATATGTCAGGATATGTCAGGATATGTGAGGATATGTGAGGATATGTGAGGTAATGTGAGGATATGTGAGGAGTGCATGCGAGAGCTGATACCTGGCGTCGTTGTAGCTGTACCACTCTCCCAGTGCCGGGTTCCTGCAGTAGGCTGTGTAATGGCCTCCCAAGGCGTTTCCTGTGTGGTTGGATACTGCATACAGGTTATACACAGCACGCTCTGTAGGGAGAGACCACGCTGTCAGTCAACACCAGAGCCGCCCATTTCTCATCAAATCCGGCTGAAACTCGGACGGTGCATCAACTGTCCTCATCTTACAATACGTACCGCTGCTCTCCGACCCAAACTCCCTCAGGTCCAGCTCTTTGAGAGGGAAGTTGACATAAGTGAAGAGTTTGCTGGCTCGGATGTTGGAGTCTGCGAAACGCTTCAGGTCTGAGAGGGACACCGAGTCAAGGAGCCGACACTGGTTCACTGTGCAGTTCTGAGTATTTCCATTATGTGATGACGGAACAACATTGTTTTAAAATCATGTTTCTGGCCCTTTTCCTTTCAGCTCTGGTTTGGTATCCACCAGCTCCTGAGGGAAACTTCTGGCTCTGTTTTTTCCAAAGCTAGTCGCTAACTGTGTCTGTATGCTGTTTGGTGGCACTGGGCAGGTTCTGTACAGTGGGTTAAAAGAACTCTTTCTGATTAAAAACAACACAGCGAGCTAAAAGAGGCTGAAAAGCTCACTTCGTTTATCACTACGAGTCACTCCTTTCACATTATACAGTCAGCAGATCCATTCTTAATATACTAAATATACATTAGCGCAGCTCTAAGTGTTGCTAACAATGTTCCCAAGTAAAATATTGAAAGTTAGAATATATTTACTGAAAGACAAACATCTGCAAAGACTGGCTGCAGATATTTTGTATATATAATATACAAGATGAAGCCCGCACAGCTTCTTCACTTAACTGGACACTGGCTGACTGACGTAACTTAACTCACTGGCGCCATGATCATCCATATGTCTGCGGTATGTCATTGACTTAGTGTATGCTGATATGTTAGCAGGAAAAGGAAAGAAAAGAAACCGCTGGTGCGGAAGATGTGCGGAAAGGATACGGAGCACGAGGATCTGAGGGAACTTCTGAATGCTGAATCTTTTGGTGCATTTCCTTCTGGCTTTGCATCTGTTGCAGGTCTGAGAGACAAACACAGAGATCATCCATATATCATCTTTACAAAAGGAGCGTGGAGGGTGGTGTGTTGCGTGAGGCTTCCTACCGGTCTCTCTTCTCCGTCCAACACGTCCTCTTTTGTAAAGAGTCTCAAACAGTCTTTGAGAGTCACTTCGCCGGAGCTCTTCTGTGGAGACACGGAGCGCGTCCAGTCAGAAAACAGCAAGCTACACGAAGACTCATCAGCAGACACTGTACGTTACAAGTGGAAGTGTAGCTCCAACAACTTGCACCACCATTATAGTCTAGCCAACGCTATTTAACTAAATATAGATGGCTGAACGTTTCCGAAGTGCATGTGTGTGTTCTGACCTGTGCGACGGGTATCGATAAATCCCAGAAAGGATCAAACACCGTGGAGCGGAAGCCACAGACGGTGCAGGTCACAGAGCTCTTCAGCTGTCCAACAAACAGATCTGAAAAGGCAGAAACAAGAGGTGGAGCATCACTTTTAACACGTGGAGACACTCGAGGATGGTTTGAGGTGAATATGTAGTCCGTTAAGAGTAAATCTCTTACCCACTACTTTGCTGTCTTCTCTCTCCAAGTACATATTCCACATCCGCTTGCCTTTTTCCTCGTCCCTGCAAATGACACCACGTAGAAGTCAAACCAGGGTCTTTCTCTCAAACCTGTCGTTAAAAGACGTACCGACTGAAACCTGTCCTCTAAAATTACTCTGAATAAAAATCTAATAGAAAATCCAAGTTTTTGAAGACCCTGTAAACGTTCTTTGTTTGTCTGCAATTCCAGGTTTTGATAAGTATTGGATTAAAAAAAAAAAAAAGACATATTGTCATTGAACACATTTGGGGAATTAGTTCTTCTGAAGAATTGTATGAAGTTTAGAAATGGCCACGAAATCTAGAGTTATTATAAGTAATTACACAGTTAATTCACACCTTTCTGAGCAGTGCAGCCCAGTCAGGCATGCAGCAGTGTTCATTGGCAGTGCAAGGTGTCAGTGACGAGGCAGGTTATGAGTCACTTATTGGGAGCAGAGGTGAGAGGTGGGGGTTGTGCTGACTTACGAGAGGTGGTCAAAGTCCTCCGCGGACACCTTAGGGCGCACCATCACTCTGTTCACCTCATTATGCAGACCGTCCAATAGGAAGCGCAGAAACTCCTGGGCGTCCTGCTGACTGCAGAGACACAAAAGGAGAGACTGTTTGTTTACTTCATCTGGCATTTCACTCATCTTTGCGTCTGAAAGCAACTTTAAAGTTTGAACTGGACTGAATGAAAATGCTTCCAAGCGAGAGGAGGGACGACTTACTTGCAGCCGACAAATTTGGGAGCGTATCTCTGGATCTGGATCCTGAAATCAGAGGGACTGATGGCCTCGTGGTTCACAGAGGTCCACAGGCTCTGAGTCAGCTTTGCAAACTCTGAGACAGCACGCAAAGAAAAAGGGGGAAAGAATGATAGAAGATTAAAATCATAATCATTTATGATAATCTCAGCTCAATGTCCACCTACTTTCAGCTGCATCTCAAGGTTTTCACCAGTGATTGGAACTGACTCTGGTGTCTACACTTAAAGTGGGTCCTGTGGGGAAACAGGAGCCACTTCCATGCACTGATAAATATCATCTTGCTGATGTGAGATGCAGGTGAAAGCTCTGGAACGCAGCTACCACGTGGACGTTGGCACAGAGAATATTTTGTTACATAAGTTAATTCTAGGAACATCTTTGTATTAATTACACAGACCAGACGTTATGTGAAAGCCCTTTGTGCTAAACGTGGGAAAACACACTGGAGTGAGTGACCTGTGAGAACAGGTGAGAACAGGTGTTGTGCAGACACACCCTCTGAAAAGAGGTAAAATAATCCCTTTTAATATTGTATTATCCGACCCGAATGCAGATAGATGAGTTTAGTTACGCATCTGATCTGCAGCAGCGAGTTAGTGCAGTGCAGCAATATTTAAGACGACACATTGAGTATAAAGTACATGTTAACTGACAATTTGCGACCTTCTGCGGAGCCACACAGTGATTAGACGTTGACAGGGCCCCACGCGGGTCCACAGTGTTCCTCGTTATGCCGCTAACGTGTGGTTTCACAGCGTCCTACCTTCCATGAGAGCAGCGTTAGTCCTGCAGTTGTTGTTGAGGTCTGTGCGATGCACGTTTCTCAGGCAGTAGTCTCTCAGCTCGGGAGTGTTACTCAGACACTGCAGGATGGAGTTCATGAAACACTGGAAATCACAAACGGCAAAACAAACAGTCATTAAATGAAGACGCAGACCCGGCTGGTGGTCAAAGTGCAGCGTGTTGGACATTAGACCACAAAGGGAGGGACTCACTGTGTTGCCCAGGTTCCTCAGTCCCACCAGACCCTGAGGACTCTTGTTCTGTTCCAGCAGAAAGGGAGGAGATTTGAGTTTACTTATACATTTGTAAAATGATTTCAAAATATGTGCAAATGAGGGTCATTAACGGGGCAGAGATGGGCTTCAAGGTTGTTTTTGATGTCCACTGAACGTAATAAGTTAAGGTCCCACATTGAGCCTCATCAGCAGAACTAAATGGGGTGTGTTTGGTTATCATGGGTTTAATATGAGTTACCACAGGCTACATTTAAACCACAGATGAATTAATAGAGGCAGACAATCTCTGGAGCTATTTTGTGGGTTAACTCAATTATATTAACACGTAAAATGAATCGATGCCGAAGTGTCCATATAAATGAAAGTGCAATGAGCTACAGATTGTTGTGACCCGGCCCGCGGCACATCCCAGCAGATCGGCTTGGTCTCAGGTTGATGTGTGAACAAGCCTCGGAGGACTGTCTGCCGTTTATTCAACGCACACCATCTGTCGGTCACACTGTTGGCAGCGGCGCAGCGCTGTGCTGCGGATATCAGCTACTGGTGAAATGCCACGCTGTGCCCTGACCTCCCGCTTGCACCGATGAGCCCGCCAGCCACCACTCGCACCGCGGTGACAACACACAGGCGAGCATGTGATGCCGCCCGAAGAGAACAGCTCTTCTGAGAATCTGCAGCACACGACGTGGTGTCAGGTGGTTTTGTGTGAGGAGTTTGGCGTCGCTGCCTGAGTACTAGTTTAGTTTTTGACATGTCATGGTGCCGCCAGTGGTGTGGAGTTAATCATCTGGAAGGTCACACTGACACAGCGTTTGCAGGCGGAAAACAACCACTTTGCACTGAAATACAGTCGCTTACATGCAGATATCCGAAAATCTTTCACTCTAAACCAAATGTAGACTTCCAGAGACGTCCAGACACCTTTTGACCAGCAGGTAACAAATTATTGCTTCCTTGGTTGCTTTAACATGAGCCAATAGCTTATGATAGCATATATAAAAGGGCAGGTACCCGTCCCGTATCTGACGGTTCCTGCAGAATGACTGGGGTCTAATTGGGCGGTTTTCTTGTACAAAGCTTCAGGCTTGAGAGCAAATCAAGAGGACGTTGATATGCTTCTCCATATGACAAATACATCAAATAAAACAGAAATCAGGTCGGGTTTGGGTCTCAAGTTTGGCAGAACCAGCGGGGCTCAGTTTGGGTCTTATGGGCCAAATTCGACTACATACACACTTCCTGTAACGAAGGCAGCGTCTGAGTATGAACAGGTGACATATTGGCTTGTGACCTGCAGCACATCCTGAAGGGGGGAACATAGTTACATTGTAACGTGATGACTCGGAGCAAGTCAGCACTGTCATGCATCAACACCTTCGCTGACGGCCGAGGAGCTGTACTCGGAAACAACAGCGTGAAGGCGGCAACACGATGACGGAAGCACACACATGAAGGCACAGACGCACATGAACTGCTGCTGCTGCTGCTGCTGCACTGAGCAGCAACATCAGCTCCCTGTACTTCATGATAATCCACTGTAGGTCACACTTGTAGATACGAGCTGCGATTTGGAGCACAGAGCTCAGCAGAGAGAGTGCATTGTGATAACAGTTTGCTTACACTTCACATTTTAAGTAGGAACAGGTTAGTAAATCCTAATGTGCTGTTATGCTTATCAAGACTTTCGGTGGAGTGGTTTAGTGGTGCTCATGTGGTTGCAAAAGCTTTCCAACCCTGAAACTAGAGCTGTGACAGTAAAAGCTATCAGCAGCTGAGATCGTATTCACGTTTTCCCTTTGTGTTTCTCTTCTTCTCTGCAGCATTTGAAGGTGAACATATGGTACGAGTCCCAATCTGCTGCACTGCTGTGAATACTGACCAGCGGGCCTCGGCACGCTCAGCAGGCGGCCTGTGATTTAAAAGAACCGTCCCAACACCGAGGAGAGTGATGCGTTCAGGTTCATCTCTGTGCTCCGAGCGACAGTGCTCTCTGGTTGGCCGGTTGGCATGACTTCAGAGAGAAGAAGAGAGCAAGAGAACGTAATGTCCTGAACCAGCTTTGCAAGCCTGGTCAAGGCCATATACCGTGACGGAGGAAGCAACGCATGGTGCCAGCTGGGCCGCTCCCTTCCAAACAGTACAAGCATACATCTCTGCCACATAACAGCAGGGCTGGGAGAGCTCCAAAGCACCACAGTCAAGAAGAAATACTGCTACTGAGTAGAGAAAATAATACTGACGAAAAACACCAACTTCAGTGAGAAAAACTCTTTTAAAATGCATTGAGTAAAGTTATGAAGCTGACTTTCAAACCTGAAGGTAAAACAAAACTTGCTGATTGTAGAAGAACTAAATTACACTAAGAAAAGTTAGTTCAATTAGATTCTGTGTGTCCAGTGTAAACACAAGCATGTGAACCACTGAGAGAGACTAATAACAGCCCCTACAGGGAAGGACAAAGACCTGAAGCGTAGCCCGTTAGCTCATACGCACTTCCCTAACAACACAAACCCACATGGACAGAAATGTGTGCGTGCCGCGGGCAGCTCTGTGTTAACAAAATGTTCTGACCGCATGATAAGATGACACTGGACACATTCCTTATCAGCAGCGCTCCTTCCTGTTACGCAACTAACCTCATACTGGAGCTGGAGCTCTGATGCAGGCAGCTGCTGCTCTTAACTCCCCTGTTCTTTGTGTGCTGACTGCCCAGGCCTCCACTTAAAGGCTGATAACGACCTAAAAAGGTCAAAGCTGGGCCTCCGCAGATCTCTACGGCTCTCCGTGTGGTGTCAAAAGTTGAATCACATGATGAGAAGTGAATTAATGGCTGCTGTGATTTTCTAATTTCTTTTTTAAAAAGCTGCAAATGTTTTCATGCAAAAAACTCACACATTTGCCTCAAATTCAGTAGTTTTCATTAGTTTTCTTTCAAATAGCAATGAGCTTAATGTGACCATACTGTACTTCATGGTTTCCATGTAGTATCAAGATGATATTATTACTGTACAGTATATGGATAATTGCTTATAGGTTTACTGTGATATGTGTATACACTTATTATATTTACTTTTGAGAGCTCTAAAGAACTTACATGATCACTGAACAAACTTTAAGTATATGTATGTAAACCTACACTATATATACACGGTATATTATATTTCCCCCCTAATTAAGACACCAGTCTGCACAGCTTCACTCAGGTTTATAATATAACTGAGTGAAATATCATTTAGAAATCACAAAGTAAAACATTAAAACTTCCCATCCGATTATTTAATAGTGTTAATGTAAAGACAGTACTTAGTGTTCATAGTAAGTGAAATACATTTGGACTTTTGGGCATTGCACTCTTCTCCTGGGGGGGGGGGGGCTGCTGGTTCAGACCCACTTCTCAAGGCTGAGCCCCCCACAATATATCTGCGGTGACGCCTCTGGTATAAAAAACTGTATGATGAACTCTATAAAGTAGATATTTAATAAAGTATAGACAGATTTTTTTTTTTTCTAATAAAGTTACCAAAATATAAGGGTATATAGAATTGGGGGGGGGGGACAGAAGCAGAGGTGCAGTGGTGCTGGACTCACCTTGGCCTGGTTGATGATCAGACCCATGAACGTGGACACCAGACTGGACCGGGACAACGAGGGGCTCTTCCGCCGCAGGTCGGGTTTGTCCAGGGGGAAAGCGGCCGGTTCCTCCGGTACCGTCACCGTGTACGAGTGTCGCAGAGACGGCATGGTAGCGTCATCCACTGCAGCGGGGCACGGTGAAGTCGGTAATCAAGTCAGGATGAATCTGTCGCTGCTGCCTCTGCGGGCTGTCCGTGTCTTCAGACCCGCTCCTGAACTCCCCCTCTCGGTGCTGTAACACGGAGGTGGCGTGTGTCGGAGGTTTTACTGCGTGCTGTGAACGCCCCCTCCCAACCCGTGAAGACTGGCGCTGCCTTCACTGACTGTAGGAAACATCACAACTGTGACAAATCTGCTCTTGGTGCGTAATAACACTGGTTCCCAACCGTTTGTGACCGGCGTACCCCCACAGCCCCATCATGTGGCCCTAAGTATGCCTTTATTATAGACCTCTGATAGAAGGGATGGGTTTATAGTAGTGTTCAATGGTATGTTTTAGAAGCTTTGGCTAGTTTGCATTTGTACTACTGGTAACTGCAAAAGTAGCCGATCCACATGGGTACAAGTTCAGTGCTTGGGAATCACTGCATGAAAGAGCAGAGGGGTAAAGAGTATACATCCATACTATATCTAAGTGCAAGTACAAATACCACAGTATAAAAATACAAGTTTAGAAATAAAACCGACTGTGTAGCTAACACTGAATATGTGTCGTGTTGGCAGAAGAAGCTCTCCAGCAGCAGAGAGACTGGCTGACTTTGACTCTGATCTTTAGACCGTGGTTCTGGCTGGACACAGAAACGACTCTGAGTCTGATAAGAAGCGTGATAGCTGCCTTGTAAACCTTCACACGTCCTTCAACCTTCTGGATTCTTGTTCATCTATTGGCTATAACAGAGAGAGCATTACAATCAGTGGGGATGGTGCCTTTAGAGTCACGAAACACACCATACTGATCTGATGAATCACACATAGTTGTATTTAAGGAAGGAACCACACAATGTCTTTTAATTCAACAAAACCGAAGGCCCGAGAGGCTGTTGGAGGGAATTAATGAGGATTTTGCTATTTCTTCTATGTGTAAGATTTCACATTTTCCAACGTGAGTGGAAAGTGGTAACATTTTTAGTCCCTGCAGCCGTTGCGCCTGCTGCTCACTACTGAGACTGAAGGGCTGAAAGACAGACAAAAACAACAAATGAAAGACATCCGAATGATTTGAATGACACTAGGATAACTGTTACTTATAATGGGGACATTTGTAATATTGACTAGACCCACTCATGCTCCCAGAGGTTGATCCCCTTACAATTTGGACTCTCAGTGAGCTTTCCTATCCCGCTACCTTCAAACCAAAACGTTACCGCTGTCCATGTGAGATCTCAAAACGGGCCGGTTGTCATGGAAGCTGCTGAACACATTCATATTTCAAACGCTGGGACGAACCTGATTTTTGAAATGACCCCCGTGACCTTTTGTTCTAACACCACTCTGAAGACAAACACTGCAGAATCAATATTTGAGATCAATAAAAATGTGGCAAAATTGACATTTACCCACATGGAAAATGTATGGACTTGGTGATAACCAAGATAACAGCCATGTTCTGCACACTGTGTTGAGAACTGTTGTTAATAATCACCTCTCAATGCCGTGTTATGTAACAGGACGAGTGCACATGCACGCAATAAAAATTAATTATTTCAAGACATTCAGGTTTGAGGTTGCTACTGTTGTCAGAGAGAGCGCTCTTCTAAATAACTACAATAATTACAACTTCAAGCACACACACATTCCTTTATAACAAAGCCAATCCCTTCATTCAAACATGCTAACATGCTAACTTTTCCACGTTGCTCCTCCACCTGCGGGCACGCTCCCCCACCTACTCCACCTGCAGGCATGCACATGTACGTCAATGAGGGAATGCCTCCAGCAATGTCTGAGCAAACCACGGGAATCCTTTTTTTATAAACCTCATGGTTACCTCAACTTTACGGTGAGTCACTCACTGATCTGCCTTTGCAAAGAACAGTGAATCAGGCCCAGTCCCACACCAGCAACATGGCGAAATAACTAAGCATGCATGGGAACTACTCCTGCGTTCAGTCCGAGCAGAACAACTAATCAAAGTAATCATTTCTGTCAACTCTGATGACTGAATTGTTGCAGTTTTCATTTGATATAAAGCGATAGAGATGACTAACTGGCCTGCAGGTGTCTACAGAAATGCCCTTCAGGTAAAATTAATATTAATATTTTATCATATATATTTCGGAGATGGGCACAGTGATGGGTTGCCCTCTTTGCTCTCACCTTTCTGCATTAGCAAAAGATCTGCCGAGCCAAATGTTACAGATGTCATATAGGTAAACATCATTATTAACGTCTTTGCAGAGTCTTTAGATGTTTTAACTGTTCAAATGTAACTAACTTGGAAAAATCCTTCATTTTATTTTATTTTATTGTTTCAGGTTTAATGTGGAAAAAATGCAGTAAATATTTAGGATGAGTAATAATTGACAATGACTAATACTAAAGAAAGTGTGACACACACACACACACACACACACACACCATATGTAACCATAGAGACACCTGACTCCAGCAGACTATGACTGATGGAAGTTTTAACTGTATTGTCCAACATGTGTCCAGCATGTGAGTGTGTCTTCTGCTTTTTTACAAAGGAACGCTGCCACGTTAACACCTGTTGCTAAACACAACCTTTCATTTTTTTTAAATATATTGCTCACATTTTACTACATTCAGTCACACCATGAAGTCTCATCACTGAGAAGAGTTGCTCTCAGTGTTCACGTAGTCAGCCTGCTGTGTTTAGACAGCAATGCACTCAAAGCTATCTTTAGATAATTTATACAAAATATAAATCAACTCATAAATAATGATGTATTATTATAGATTAAGCTCCCCGGCAGTAAAGTAATGGAAATGAATTTACCCGCTGCAACATTAAAGAACACACATTACACATTAATGCCTCACAAATTATAAACTTGTAATCTATAACCTAATATATATGATTCTGAAATGGGTCATTCTGCATGATGAATATGTTTGCTACATATTAAGTACATTTAAAATATACTTTTTTGTATATTTTGATGATAATACTTTAGTATATAAAAGATATGAATACTTATTCCACCACTGCTGCTTGTGTGAGAACATTCTTGCCTTGAATTGAAATGATGTGTCCTTGCAGCTGCACCATCTCACCTTTATTAATGTGCCTTTTGCTTAATTTGGACTCGTATTACAGCGCTCGTGTTGCTTTGAAACAGTGTGGAGGGAGAACAGAGTCTTCACGTGTCCGTGGTCTCGTGGACCTGCACGTGTCCGTGGAAACCCTCTTGTTTTGATGCTGGGAAATAAAGTCTGTATTTAGTGTGCTCAGTGAGTTCTTGGGTGAAAGTCCAGAGGTGGCATAGTTAATTTGGCCTGTAATAAAAGCTGGTTAAGCCCTCTTTACCGCGCGGCCACACAAGACATTTCAGATTTAGGAACTTCGGGGAAATTTAAAATATAACATACATTCAAGGTGAGATTTGTAAATAAACACGCAGGGAAATGGAAAATACACCCACAGTCAACCCCCGTTATGTAATGAATGAACAGTAATATAAAGATAAGACTGACTTATTGCCACCAGCAGCTATTGTATGTATTTAGTTTTGAATTTATATTTATTTATTTTTGTTTGTTGGTGTGGGTTTGATGTTCAGGCACAATAACAACCCGCAGACTGCAGGTGAACATGCTGTTGCTGGTAGCAACCGCTATTGGCACAGTGCCATAGCACTTAAACTTTGGCAGACATCTTTTATCTTCTCCCCAAATGTTTTTACTCCTTTTTATTACTTATTATTATTTGTGATTGTTGATTTGTGATTCAGTAAAATGTTTTAATCAGCTTGCTGCTAACCAAGGCTAATGTGTTGCTAACAGCTTTGTAAGTAGCTCGCTATTGAACTACTAACTCTTTTATTTTATTCTTTTCATTTTTACTCTGAGCTTATGTTTACGAGATGAAGTCAAGTCAAGTTTACATTTTAATTCAATCACAACTCCACCGAGAAACCCATTCGACAGGGCAGAACATGGAAGAAACCTCAGGAAGAGCAACAGAGGAGGGATCTCTCTCTCAGAACAGACACACATGCAAGTTATCTGCATGTTCAAGTCAAACCCACACAGTAAAATTATATTATTATTATTATTACATTATGCAGCATAATGTGTTGCATGCACAGCGATGGCAGAAGACTACAGAATACAAAGGTAATATGTCAGTCATTATAAGTAATTGTGTATTTTCTGTTCGCCTTGCTTGAACAGTGCAGCCCAACCCACTTTACGTCAACTACTTCATTCAACTATCAAATCACCCTGACAGCTGATGACGCACGGCACACAGTCACAGAGCACGTTTCATGGACTTTAATTGTTTTAGCAACAAAAGTAACTGAACACAGTCACAGGGTGTGGGCCGAGTGGGACGGAGCATTTGATTGGAACTGCGTTGCTAAGAGACAGCTGCATTAATCAAAGTTGACTTCCTGTCAGCTGTACTGAAACACTGCAACGGGCCCATTTTGATCCTTTGTGGTTTAAAAGCAATACAAAAAGGTGCAATGTCAAAAGTACGAACATGCAGACTTCATTATTGTATAGTGGCATGGTGGCTCAGTGCATTGTGCATCACAGCAAGAAGGTCGTGGGTTTGATTCCAGGCCTTTCTGTGTGGAGTTTGCATGTTCTCCCCATGCTCACTATGATACATATATAACCCCCATACAAAAAACATGCAGAAGATTGCTCATTTGAATGCCCTGTCCTTGACCAAGACTGGGCATGAGCACTTGGACTTGGACTTGGTCCCCGGGCGCCGTATCAAAAAGGACACTCCTCAGGAGGAAGGATTGCATGGACCGGTTAAATGCAGAGGATAAATTCAGCGTGGGACGCAGCTGCATGTGTGTGATCTGCATGTGTGTTGGGTGTTGCATGGCTGCAATAAAGTGGGTTCTTCTTCTTCTTCTTCTATTGTGATTGTTTTGTATTTTGAAATTGCGGAAGCTGAGAGCGGCCGTGCTTGCAATATTTTTTTTAATGCCGTTATCTCGAGATCACGAGTTAATTTTTTCGTTATCTCGAGAAAACGAGCTTTGTTATCTCGAGATCACGACTTAATTATTCCATTATCTCAAGAAAACAAGCTTTTTTATCTCAAGATCAGGAGGTAATTCCTTTATATCGAGAGCATGGGATGATTACACAATTGAGCCTTCAAGATCACTGCCATGACTGTCGTCGTGGATTCATAACTGGAGAAACAGCAAGCTCAATTTGCGAAAGCCCAAATTAAAATGAACAACATTACAGTATCGCCAGCTTGTGCATGAGTAAATATGAAGTATAACATAATATTGCTGTTCTAAACAGAACTGTGCAATCATGTAGAATACGTATGTAATTTAAAAAACACATTTCTAATAAATATAGTGGATGGGTTTTAAATTTGATTCATAAATAGCGTTTATTAGATTATCAGTGTGTTTTCGCAGCGGTCTGTTCTCAAACTGTCTCAGCTCGTTTTCTCGAGATAACGAAAAATTACCTTGTGATCTCGAGATAACAAAGCTCGTTTCCTCGAGATAACGGAAAAATTTACTTGTGATCTCGAGATAACGGTATTAAAACATGATTGCAAGCATGGCCGCTCTCGGCTTCCGTATGAAATAGACCACTAACATTGTTTCTTCTTTTAGACTTGAGAGAAAACTGATCCAAAGTTGTGCACTGGCTGGTAAGTATGAACATGTTGCCAGTGAAATGGACAATAGATGACATACGTTTACTGTTTAAAGGTGTTAGCAAGATAAGCAATTTAAAATCTAAGCATGCATCAGGTTTGACAAAATTAGGGCTGCACGATTCTGGATAAAATGCCAATCACAGAATAATTAGCGCCCGAGCACTAACAGTGCAAGGACCTATTGAATTTCAAAGGATTATTATTTTTTATTCTTATTATTATAATTTGTCAGGGGAGGAGGGGAAAACGGGGGCCTGAACGTGCTCGAAAGTTTGGGAAAATTTGCACACAGGTCAGGCTTGGCGAAAATAGAGTTCTGAAATTGGTTCGGAGAATGGGGGGGGGGAACAGCGCCCCCTGCAATTTTCAACACAAAAGCCCCCTACTTTCACTTTGAGCTAGAATCACCAAGTTTTGTACACTTAGATATATTTTGACTTAGATATAAGCTTCTTGGACCCCCACTCTAAACCCAACAGGAAGTGAGTTATTAACTTTGTCAATATTTTGTGTATTTCTGGCCTTTTCCACCCTCTGTACTTTGACGAACTCCTACTACAGTTTTGATCGGATCGGCTTCAAAACTTCCACAAATCATCTAAAGAAGATGGAGACCAAACGATATTTTAAACATTGAGTTTTCGTCACACGGTGAGGAAATTATGGGGCGTGGAATATACGCGTTTCGCCGCCATACAGGAAGTAGTTTATA
>JAVQJD010009376.1:0-28108 GCA_036023655.1 Nannoperca australis | reverse complement strand
TTCTTCTTGTGATGGTGCATCTTGAGGGAGGCTCATACGTGCCGTCATTCGTTGCGATCCTAAGAACATTCCTCAGACCGACATCTTCAATAACACTGATCGGCCTGCAGTTTGGAGATATCCACTTCGCGGTGGCATTTGTTAGCTTGTCTTGCTTTTGTTTATCTGTACTTCTCCCTCACACTCCATCCAACGTAGTCAACGGTGAGCAGTGAGCAACGGACTTTCAAAATAATAATTCAAAATACTGCGTTAATGTGCAATAAAATAATTGTCGCCGTTAATTAATTCATGCGTTAACTTTCCCAGCCCTAGTCAAAAGTTAGTCTATGTAATAACTTTTAAACAGTGGTTGAAATGGCCTGTTGATTTTTAATGTGATGTACATTTCTTTTCATTATAGGTGCCATTGTTTAGCTAGCAGGCCATAATCATCTGATCCTACAGCATACTTTGATTTTACTTTGGCAGGGTTTATCTCATAAATAAATCAAACTTAATAAACTATAATTTCCTAATTGTTTTACAAACCTCACATTGCATAACATTACTGTGCGTTACAGTGTGAATCCAAAACAACGAGTCATTCATTTTACTATAGGTAAAAACTTTTTTAAAGTCACAGTGACATAAACCAAATGTTACTATTGTGCTGTTTAAATCTAATGAACTTAACAGAGACAGATACATAAACAGCAGCAGGTGATGGAGGTGAACAGTGCACGTAATACACTGCATGAAGTGTATCTGAAAAATGTGTGTGTGTGTGTTAGTGAAAGAACCATTTTAATATTTCAATAAACTGTTAACATAAATTCATTTAACTGTTTTTCCACGTGTAGTAAGTAAATGTTAAATTATAACAGTTGAGAAGTATTCTGTTTCTACTCATTAATACTAATTATTAACAACTACCAATATTTTTAACATCACAATTCGTAATTAATCTGCAAAGTAAAGAACAGTTTTTGAGGTATACATTTTCATTTTTCAATAATGAAGACATGAGTGACAGAGTGCATAAAAAAAGAATCAAAAGCTTGTTTATCAAAAATACAGAGGTCCTATATGTGCCCCTGGTCTACCACCGAGCTTGCACTTGCCTTGACATCAGTACATCAGTAATATTTTATCATATTCACTTTAGTCACAATTTGTAACTACAGGTGTGTATGTTTAATGATTCTCAAACTGCAGAGCTTCAGTATAATAAACGTGAAATGCTGAATACACGGCCTAATGACCTAATGAATCCCAGGACTGAGAAATCATACATTTGTTTCCTTCAAAAAGTCCTCCAAATTAAACAGCAACATACATTATTTGTAACTGCCCTTTCCTTCCTTTCACCCGTTCCTCCTTTCCTGCAATAGTAGCAGCTTTACACTGTAAATGAAAAAAATCCAAAACGCAAGAATACATAAAACTGAACCAGTTGTTAATTTTGGAAACTGTAATTTTGTGATAGAAAACAAAGAGACTGTCCTCCTTAAAAATACAACCGTAAAGGAAGTCTGTGAAAGCAGCTTATTATGTACTAAATATATTATATATGTACTGTTTCGCAGCATCCTAAAAAGAGCTACAGGACATACAGGAGACTGCTGTTTGTGTCCCGCGTGAAACCAAAAGTCAATGTTAAATTATTTTACGTAACTAGCATAGTTATTTTAACCCAAACCATGATATTTTCCCAAACCTATCCAAGCCATAGATTTATTGTTGTTGCCATGACTACAAAGGTCCATTACGCCTATATACATTGGGAAACGACGAGTCTGTCGTTTAGGTTGGAGGACTTGTTGAAAACAGAACATCTTTTGGGAATATGAATGAGGACATAAACTAAATTCAGTAAAAGCTGAACAGCATAAATTCCTTCAAATTCATCTACTTCTTGCTGCTGTTTGGGGTGCAGCTTTAAAGAGGCATGTACATGTACAAGTGATCATGTTTGATTCTTTGTCTCTCAATCAATAGAGCAACTGATGCAGAAGCAGCTACCAGAAAAGCGCATCCTTGTTCCATAGTGTGTGTGTGTGAGTGTGTATCCACACTCTTGGCACGCATTAGTCAAATATACTCCCCACAGTGGGAGTATTGGCAGGGCCGAGCCGATAGGACACAGAGGCAGACAGTAAGATGTATGTACTACACTGCTACACAAACACACTGTAATGGATTGCACTGTGTCAGTATCAGGTGTTTCAGCAAATGTTCAGTCATGTATTGTGAAGAGGGATATTAGCTGACATTTCTGCATGTCAGCTAAATACCATACCTTTGTGCATGCACTACAACTGCTATGGTGTGTGTGTATGTGTGTGTGCACATGTTGGGCTGTGTGTAATGAATGATATGTGTGACATGTGCTGTCTCTCTGGCATGCCAGGCACGTCAGGTCTGCTTAGCATTGGCCCAGCCCCTATAGAGATGGCTTATCAGTGAAGGTACATATGGAAGAACAGTTTGCCTACACAGTCTCCTACCACCCCCTGTCAGAAAAGAAAGAAATCCTTATCACGCAGTCCTCGTCTTCCCCTCCATTCTCTTCCTCCCTCCCTCTCCTCTCCTTCCACTCTCTATCTCTGTCTCGTCTTGGAGATATGCTAATCGCTGTGTAAGTATATCCTGTCAAATAATTACCATATATTAAGCTCTACTCATCTTGGCATAATTTCCCCTTCCACATAATCGTATTTGGGCTTCTTCCTTTGGAAAAAGCAGTGGACAGACGGGACTTACCTTAGGCAAGTTAAACAAGTTAATCTTCATTGATTGAATATCAGGCTCATCAATGTGTTAACGGAATGTGTGTGGGGGCGTGGTGTGTGAGGAAGAAAAGTCTACACATTCACGCATGTGTGCAATCGGTTGATTTATTAAATAAAGATTGTTCAACGGTTATTAAAAAAATGATTGACCCTTCGTTGTACCCTGTATACTGTATAATATACGCATGCACATTGTATGTGGTTCCATCAGGTAAAAAGTGGAAACCTTAACAGGTCAATGAAGCATCCCAGAGGATTTTTTATTTTTTATTATCAAAAGATTTTAATGAAAAGACAGAAACACAATGGCCCAACCCTTTGGTTCCTACGAAAGACATACATCTTAAGTAAAAAAGGCTTGTAAAAACTGTATATTTTTATTTTTATTTACCCTTTGAACTCTGTTCATATAGATATTTCCCCGTTGTCTACATTGGTATTTGTGCTTATTGGGTTGTCATCTTAGTATGTTCAAATGCGTCATATCCCTAAAATCTGTACAAGCGAAATAATAAACCATAATGACTCATACAATGATTGAAACTGTCATGAATTAAAACAGTGCCCCGGCACGTTACCACGTTTTGCACCACACATAACTTAATGTAATGATGTCGTCAACGTGTGACACGAGAGTAAAGTGTGATGACGTGACAGAAGCTTCAGCTTTCAGCTACAAAAAAAAAGAATGCTCGAGTTATTACGGTTTTTATTTTAGATCAATTTAGACAGGATTATGCAAACAACGACCTCTCGTACAGGTTGTCTACAGGAGGTCCATTTATAGGAGGTTACAGGTAATTTCCTAGAACAGATGGCCGCTGCACTGGCATCTTTGGGGCTGATTATTTGGGGGCGTGAATATTTTAAGCCTAGCTTTGAATATTTTATGTTCTGCAAAAAATGGCATTGGAGGGAGGTGGAGTAATGTAGCAATGCACAAAAAAAGATACATGCTGACAGTAAAGGTACTCTCAGCGACAAGAGGGTGCACGAAGAAGGCTTGTGTGAAAATACACCAGACCATCCTTTGTGGAAGTCTTTTACTGGACAGACACACCCCAATCACTGTCCAATCACTAGTTAAACTAGTGGAACTGTAGGCCTGATTAACAAAAGAACCATAAACTTCGTGCTTCATTCATTAGAAAGATGTTCCTCTTCTTTATGTCATTTTTCCTTTTAATCTGTGTCATGGATCCTATGACGGTCAGGGAGAGGTGGAGCGTCTGCTGTCATTCAGTAGTAAACATTTTTAATTGTCAGGTCTTTATTGTCATGTCCATTCAGTCATATGTGAGGCTCAAAACCCCTGTGTGTCAGGTAGAAAACGATAGTGTTCACATCATTTTCACTTTCCCTAAGAAAAAACTTATTACAAGGCATTCTAATCATAACCTCGATTATTAAGTAATGAATTTACAAACAGAATATCAGTAAATGCAGAAAACAAGTCTTGCTGCTAGTAGATATGTCTCAGCTGAATTCAGCGTGAGAGCAGTGCAGTCCATTCACACACTGTGGTTGGACTGATCTCTACACAGTATACATGCAGAATGTGACAAAAAAGTGACAAAAACAATTTCTAAATCATTACAGAATTCACAATAACACTTGGGTGGAGAGCAATAGTAGCTGTGTCGAGGCAAAATCCTGCCCACACACCATTATTCAACCTACATGCTTAGTATGCTTAGTTCGCTTAACTAATAGTGTGTGTGTGTGTGTGTGTGTGTGTGTGTGTGTGTGTGTGTGTGTGTGTGTGTGTACGTTGAATGCATGGTTCTCCCAGCCTGGATCTGCCCTCCAGATGACACTCAAGTGACATTGTAATCTACATGACTGATAAGTGCTCTGTGTCATTAAAGCCAGGAGAGGCTCTCCATCGCTCTCAGTGCAGCTTTCCATCAGAGAGCAGTGAACCTCGCTGGGGATGCCACAACTAGCTTTGTTTTAAGACTGACATCATATTTGGACTGAAGCTCCCAGTAGCCTACACTCTGTACATCGTAGTCTAAGACCAAAATGGTGCCTGTGTTTCCAAATATATTTGACTTAGGAACTTCAAAATGAACTATAATTCATATTATGTTTGTCAAACCATGAGCATCAGGATATGCACTTGCATGCATGTGTATACTTGTGTGAATTTATGTGCGTGTATGTGTCCATGGGCGTGCATTACTCGTGTTGTGGGGACATATATCTTTTTACACAGTCACATTGTTGGGTCTTGCAAAAATGCAAGTGCCCATAATGTTTACATTACATTATAGGGTGAAGACTTGGTTAGGGTAAGGTTAGGTTTAGGTAAAGGTTAGGGTGAGTCTCCAGGAAATTATTGTATGTCAATGTAATGTTCTTTGAAGTGATGGGAACACGACTCTGTGTGTGTGTGTGTGTGTGTGTGTGTGTGTGTGTGTGTGTGTCTGGAGGATGACAGCAACGGTACCCTTCCAGAGAGCCACTGCTCTCCAAAGAGGCATCTGTCTCTGGGGTCTTTTGTGTTGGGAGGAGCAGCCAAGGTCAGCAGCTGAAAGAGCTCTCTTTGTGTGTGTGTGTGTGTGTGTGTGTGTGTGTGTGTGTGTGTGTGTGTGTTTGTTGCCTCCATCTAGTGACTCAGTAACAGGATCCTTGGCCTATTAATTGGCCTGACAGTGATAAAGGAAATGGAAGAGGATGCTATTTGTCTCTAATGCAGCCACGCTCATATTAGTCCAAAGACAAATGGACACTGTTTTCCCACTTGAGCTACTCTAATTTTTTAAAAACCCCTCTGAGGGTGTGTGTGGATGGTGTGTATATGTGTGTGCATGTTTTTATGTGTTTATGTGAACTTATTTCATGTGCATACAGTATGTGAGTGTGTGTGTGTAGGGTTGTATTCTTTTTATTTGATATCTTAAAAAACAATTAACATTAAAGTCCTTGTTGTGCAGTAAACATTACAGCTTCTTATGTACACGAGTATACCTGGGGCCTGTGTGTGTGTGTGTGTGTGTGTGTGTGTGTGTGAGTGAGAGAGAGTAAGTGTAGGGCAAGGGAAGGGCAAGCAGCCATGGGGGGGTGGTCAATACCTGTCTATACCTGAGGTCAAAGGTCAAGGAGAGACTGAAGCCTGAAGCAGACTGGCGAGTGAGGAGTGGGGAGGCATGTAGGGTGTGAGGGTAGGAAACAGCCTTTATTCTCCACCAAAATTGACTTTTGTTAATACTGTCTGTGACACATGACCTACTGACACGCACACACATAAATACACACACACAGACATCATTTTATATACATATATTTTCATTCTAAGCCAAAAAGATTTCTGCTTTCACATTCTGCCTGTATATTTACAAGAAGTTATCAAAATTCATGTCAAAGTGATTTAAAAACGTATTGGTAATGTAATTTTTATTGACAGGAAGAAAAAAAAGTTCTTATCTTGACACAAATCTTGACACACTGGTTCTATACAGTATACAGTATTAGGGGAGAGTCGCCTTAACATGCACCTTTTCTCTTACTACGTAAATGCCATCATGACCTTATCACGTCGGCATGTAGCCAGTGTAGTACCAAACATGCCTGAGAAATATCTACAAGATTCATCCACTCTGCAGGGAATGGCTGGAAAACAGGTACAAAGTAAGTGAAAATCAAGATCAGCTAACTGTGTATACAACAAGGAAGGACACACATAAGCCAACTGGTACATCCAGTAAATTTTTATAATCTCATTAGATTTTATACATTATCTGATCACATCCTTGGTATGAAATCAATGTAAAAACTGTTGCTTGACTGAACTATATTGTTGATGTTGTTTTTATAGTCATGTTGCAACTGTAGCTCACGCTGTTGTTATGCTCAACTGAAACTTGCTTGTTGTAACATCGGACAGCGTCCACTTACGGTTTACTTCCTCACAAGTGGTTTATCATAGCACATGTATGTTGTCTGCCTGACAATATACTACCAAGGTGCAACAGCAAGAGACTCCACAAGGAGTCATTAGCCTGAAAGCTAATGTGGGTTGCTATACTTTCATTTAAACTTTCAGTTTAAAATCAAATTGTGAAAAAAGTCAAATAACACAATAACAAATATCACCCTGAATGTTTTAGTACTGTTTATGTGTAGCATCAGTGCACTGAAAACAAAAAAACAAAAATAGAATTAAGTATTTCATTTCTTGTACTTTTACAGCAATGTGCCACGTTCAGCCACCGAATGGTAAAGCTTCAGGCTTGTGACAAGTTTGGGTAGAAATTTCTCTCTCTGATTTACATCTGCATCAATTTTCCTGAAACAAAGAAACATGCATCAGGGAAAGGTGGAATTAGTCTCTATTGACATTTTCTCTGGTTTTAAGTATTTAAGGGGTCTGTTAACATCCTTTAAAAACTGCCTGTTTTTACCACTTGGCGTCATCCAACCACGCAGATAGTTATGGTTATGTGCTGAAGTCTTGAGAAAGTCGACGCTGACACTTCCTGTGTCGCCTGAATACAATGGAGGTGAATGGAACTTTGTTCATAGTGGTCAAAGCACTGAATGATTATATATTTTTAAATACTATTGCCTTTCTGGTTTCTCTGGATCATCCACAGACCTTGCTGTTAACAGTTTTCAGTGAAACTCCTTACAACCAAAGGAATTGTCCCTATGATTACTGTTGGTAGTAACCAAAAGTTGCATATTCAAATTGTGATGTAAGCAGAATGTGATTACAGCCTCACACATAAAACTGAAAGTATGAGTATGTGATATGTGATTTCTCTTGTGGACTGACCATTTGAGGCTGAATAACAAAATTACTTTTCACAAAACTACTTGCCAACATGACATTTTCAGTATAGAAGATTAATAAGTGGGTTTTTTTCCATTTAACTACATAACCCATAATCCCAGCTTTCCCTAAAAAACAAGAAACCTACCAAAGATCTTCCATCTTGTAGAAAATGTTGCCCTTCTTTTCTTCCTCTTATACTTGAATGTGAGCAGTGTGTCCAGAAATGGGTATCCATGTTTAAGTGTGTGTAAAGCATGATAAGGGAGAATGGGATCTGATAGGGCATGATAAAATACATGGGTAATGTCTAGGTGGATTTTTATGTTTCTCCCAAGGAGCCAGTGTGAGGATGTTATCTCCAGACTGGGAAGCCATGTTTCCCCCTCCAGGGAATCCCCCCCACCAATACCACCACCCTCAAGCGCTGGTTATACTGGGCATATGTCCCCCCAACGCCCCCTTCTCATTTATACTATCTTTTTCTTTTTCTTTTTTTACTTTATATTGGCCGAATCACTCCCAAACCATTTGTCAACCAGCTGCTTTTGTCAGTAAACAACTTTATCTCTTGGGATATGGGTTATTCTCTCAAGCATTATCTATATTATGTTATCACCTTTCATTATCTTTTGGCTCAAAACCATATGGCACATGATAGTGGATCCTGTGCAAGAATTAGAAACAAGAATTCTCTGTTTTGGACAGAATGTGGATCAAAGGAGGAGTTATTCTCTTATTTATCACAGAATGATAAAGAAATCAAAGCAGTAACAAAAAAGTGGATGCAGTGGATTTTTATGATAGATTCCCCAATTCATATCATTAAGATGTGCACTCCTTAGTTCCAGTGTAACCTCTATATCTGCCATGTATACTTTGCTTACCAGTAGCTTTGTTTTTACCTAGCATTAAAAATGGCAAAATGTTACAGTTTCTACTGTTATGGGCATCATACGCCGTCAATGTGTGTTACGCTTTAGCCACTTTTGGAAATATGCCATCTTACCCAGAGTCTGGTGAGAAAATGGATAGCAATTTTGTGTCTGTGTCCAGAAGGGGAAAGGGTCTTACATGATTAGCATACCTTAGCACAGATTAGCATAGCAACACTGCAAGCAGAAGGCAAACTGCTAACCTAGCTCCTTTAAAGTGAACAGAAATATGCATTTCAATAGCCCCAAGGCCAAAATCACTGTCTCGTAATGTATGTTTAGTATTTTCATTAATCAACATGTAAGGGGGACAACTTTTAACATATTACAGGACATTTTTATTTTCTTTTTACTTTCACAGAGCTATAAAATGCAGTGCTTGCAGTCTTTGTGATAAGCAAGGCTAAAGAGACCTCCTGGAGAGGTCTTTGTCACATTCCTGTACTGGACACACAAATGAACAAGTGAAAAGGCAGCTAAGAACAGCGTTTCCCAACATTATGGGTTTCTTTTACTGATCCCTGTCGATATTTTATACTTCCCTGATGTCACCACTTCTCTTTCATCTACTACAGACCACATTGTGTGGCATAATTTTAACCCCATTTTCTTCCCAACTTCAATGCACACGTGAAATATATTTCCCCACACACTCTCATTCCTTTTCAGTGTATGTCTTTGAACTTTGTATTTTGTTAAAAATGTTGTATTTTAAATTATGACTGGCATTTTTCCATATTTTCTTGTGTATTGTTGTGTGGTAACTGGTGAAATAACAAATAAAAGCATTCCTTATTTACAGCCTCAATTTTGTGAGCTTTTACCAAAATCCGTATTGGTTTATTCTCAAGCATAGTTTCTGAGATTTGGGAGGATTACATTGGGGGATTAAATTAATGTATTTATTACTATTACCTTCTGTAGTTGTGTGTGCAAACTCTTACAACTCACCAATGGTTTACAACTTTCTATTTATGTTTATAAAGCTGCAGTTCATTATCACAGAATTAAATGTGCTTGTAAACCAATAATAATGCCTTAGAAGCACAAATACAGTGCTACATTCTTTTCACTATCTGAGCTGTTTTAAACCCCACTGACATCTAATTGCATCCATGGTCTGAGGTCGCATCTATGCTGTGTGGTCTAGTCATGACCTGAGGTGGTTAAGCCCCCCCCCCCCCACACACACACCTACCCCCCGCTCTCTGCTCAATGCTCGTTGCTAGACTCTGTGTCTCATTTAAATATATTGATTGGGCCATCTGTAAACCATTTATCTCCTTCAAAAGACCGTTAAAGTAGGCCTCCCTACCTCCCAGCCCGCCCACCACTGTTTCCCTGACAGAGAGAATATACACACACATAAAGCGGGGCAGACACACACACACAGTGGCTGAAGAAATTGACTAAATATCCTCAAAATATTGAATTATTTTACTGAAACACCACCTTTACACAAATACAAGCAACAGCAGAAGCAGCCGTGCTCGCTGCGATTTGAGATAAGAGCCAGAAAACACATCATGTAAACACAGGGCGAGCTGAACGCACAACTCCATCCTGCTTTGGGAACCAAAACTATCTAATGCTTCATTTAGTGTTGCTGAAATTCCCACCAAATAATGAAACCAATTATTGCATTCATATGGTGAATAATGCCTCCTTCAAATAATCTGCTTATCTGGCCTTGCCTCCATGGCTTTACGTGTGTATATGCGTGATGTGTGTGTGTATCTGCCTATCATCATACACTGCAACCGGATGTTGCCAAAGCAGGGTTCTGGCACATCTGCAAGCCCTAGATATTCTTTGAACACGCTTACGTTTTGTCAGCAGAGTGCATGCATCATCATGATTGACTTATTCCTGACATTCCCAGTGGTAAAGCCTAGGTAAAGGATTACCCTCTAGTCTTGGACTGCTGCTCTCTGTACAGTAAAGATGCATGAACACACACACATAAAAAAACACACCAATATACAAACTGTGCATCTCCAACAGGCATACGTCTCTTTGTGTGTAGCGCCTTTTACTGCCTCTTTGTTCCCCCTTTTGTCTCCATTCTTCATTCGAATCTGTTCTCTCCTCAGACAAACCGTTGGCGGGCAGCCATTTGCAAGACCGAGCAAGGGGGAAGCACAGAGCCAGAGAGAAGGCTAGATGAAGAAAGGGAGACGGGGGAAGGCGGAGGAAGAAAAAAACTGAAAAAGGAGGAGTGGAGAGAAGCAGGGAAGCATGGAAGAGAGGAAACTGAGAGGGAAAGAGTGAGCAGGAAAAAGAAAAAGGGGAAACAAAATGAAATGGTAGAGGTGAATTCATGCTCCGCCCCTCAACATGAGCACATTCGGCTGTTTCCTCAGCATGGGGGTTGCGGATCACTCTCTACTCCTGCGGGCTGCGAGTTAACATTTGAAATTTCTCTGCTCCGACAAGGTGAAGGGTGGTGGTCGCTATCCAGCGGAGACCTCGCCTCAGTGTGTAAGTACAGGGCACAGGCAGATGGTGGAAAATTGGCGTAAGGGAACTTGAACCATACAGAGCATATGCACATGGGGGAGTTTGCAAAGACCCGGGGCATGGGGTGCGAGCCGAGGACCGGCGCCTGCTGAGGCTGGCATAAGACACAAGGCACTGACATTGGCACTGGCGAGGGGCCTGAACTTGTGTTGGAAGGCCCTGGAACCACAGAGCTGGAGTTTCTAACCAGACAACAGAAGATTGTCTTATATTTATAGCTGCAGGCAAAATCTTTATGGTAAAGTCCACATCACTTTTCATGCTACACAACAAATTTGGCCTGCAACAGAGAGAAATACATGTTCAGTCCCTGCTTACTGTACGCTTCAAATGAATGCTTGCCATGCCAGATTGGCTAACAATGTTTGGAACTCCTCTTTGATGGTGGAATTGGGGAGGGGGGGGATGTCTTTTTTACTTTTTAACTAACTCTTAATCTCTTTTTTTCATTCTTAACAATGACTTTTTACCACCATGTGCACATAATGAATCCTTTGAGAGGACTCTGCCTGAAAGTGCGAGTTGTTTCCCCCTTTTTCTTTAATGAATGGACTGACAATTCAATCAACACACTATTTTTGGAATCCACAGTTTGTAAAAAAGTTCTCCTATGAGTGAGAACTCATTAGTTCACATGAAGGTGGTTGAACCTCTTGACCGTCCCCAAAACACACTTAGAAATAATTTAATTTACTGATGTCCTGCAGGATTTCTGAAGCCACATTTACACATGCACTACTACCCTGAACCTTTCAGGACATTACGGAGCTGTACGTATGAAATGTCCGAATCAGTTTAACAGGAAATAACCAGACTTTACCCTGCCAGTTCCCTAGTACAAAGTTCAATTTCAATTCAATTTTATTTATATAGCGCCATATCATAACAAAGTTATCTCAGGGCACTCAATCAGTTGTACATGATCTTGATCAGTTCTGCATAATATACATTTCTGCGTTGCTAATGCCATCAGCACAATAAGACAAGTATGACGGAGATAAAATATTTTCAGAAGTTTCACATTAAAAGCGTCCAAACCGTTCAAAGGGAGTAATTGACAGTAGCTTGAACGCTGAATAAATGGCAAAGTAAAAGTGAATGGAATTATTTAGTGAGTGAAAGCAGTATTTGTATTAAAAGAGTGTTAAAAGAGAAAGAGGAGCAGAGTGGTAAGATCGACATGGTCAAATGCATATTATGCAGAATTTAACATGCAAGCCATTATATTAGTACGTTTTTAGTAATGAATGAGTAAATGAAAATCCAGCTTTTGGTCAAGCTTCAACAATAATTCAGTCTCCATTACAGCTCCTCCCTGAAAATCAGGACAATGATGTACAAGTGTATCTCAGGCAAGTGTGTATGTTTACCAATCAATTTATTTCCTGACATGTTCAGAGTCCTAGTGTCATTATGGCTACTGTTTGGTGCCATAAAACAGAGTTGGACAGTGCTGATAGCAGTGAGGGATATGGATGGGCGTACAGAGTTAGACAGCAGCATCGCCATACATCTTCCAGGGTAGAGGCCTGTCATCGCAACACTGCTACAGAGGGGTTTGTCATAGGAGTATGCACACGAGCATGTCCAGTATCCATGCATTAACACCAGCGTGAACCGTCCAGTGAGCTGTGAGCGCACACTTTCAGATACACAGACACATTTTTGTAGGGAAAACCTTATTTCTGCCTTGTCCCATCTTCCCATCACCAGTCCATCACACCTTCCTAAAACACACACACACACACACACACACACACACACACACACACGACCCCCCCTCCTCTCCATACACACACACACATACACACACCTACATACAGTCCTTTCTTTCTTAGATGTGTCTGTACACGACTCCCTGGCCGCAAATCCTTCAGTGGGATAGATGAGTGTCTCCAGCCCATTCATCATCCGCCTTATCCGCCACCCTCGCCACTGTTTTTATATCAGCCAGCAGTCACACTGACAACTGATGGCCCTCTCTCTCACTCTCCCTCGCTCCCTTCCTTTCTTTTCTCCCCCACAAGTCTTTCTCATGCCATTTCTCTTTTTTCTCGCTCCCCAGTGCCCTACTTGCATTGCTTGTACGCCTGACAGTGTGCATGTTTGTGGGCGTTCATGCACACTTTCTCACCTCTCCACCACCTCCTCCTCCTCTTCCTCCCCCCTCTCCCCCCCACTCGTGCAGATCTCCTTCCTCTACCTCCCGCTCTTCTTCCTCTCCCGCCCTCCCTTCTCCATGTCCCTCTCCATCTATCTGTCTCTCTCCTGTGCACCGTTGGGACCAGAGTGGCACCTTCAGAGCGGGCCGTAAAAAGGCCCTATAAAAAGCCCCAACATGGGAAAGAAAGGGTAATGATGAAATTTAACTGCTTCTCCTGGTGCACCTGGGGTCTGGCCTTGTGTGTGTGTGTGGGTATATGAGCATGTGTGTGCCGTGTACGTGTTTGTGTGTGTTCAGCGAGCGTGAGGCCTGGGCACTGAACCGGAACTGCCCTGCTAGGGGGGTCAATGTCACGGCACCGCCATGAGAGTTATCGCTTTTTAAAGACGCACTATAGATTTTGTGGGGGAACTCATTTACACCGGCATAAAATGGAAGGTGGCAGGGGAAGTTTAAAATCTAAAAAGGACGAGGGACTGGGAGACCGGGAGGAAAATAGGTTCGATGGCTTGAGTGGCCTCATCGGGGTGATACCGGTTTAACCCTTTGTGGAGGATGGACATTTTTATGCTTTTTTTTCAGATAGACTGAAACAAAAGCAAATCTAGGATAGACTCAAATTCACAGTGTTATGAGTTCAAGTTATGTGCCTTTGTCTGTTCAAATGTAGCCCGAACTTTATTGCAGTATACTGTGTACAGTATATGTCTATAAAATCCATACAGAGTTATGTCCACTGCAGATGCCGAAATAGCATGTTGTTAAACAGATTTATGAAGTGTGTCGCCTTAAAATTTTTTAATGTTTTATTGATGCAGGAGTGCCATCACGTCAATGAATACATCCCATTAAAATCTAATGGGCTTGTGGTGTATGTGTTTGTTGGTGCAAAGGTAAAATCTCCACCTGTTTGTGTGTGTTTGTGTGGTTGGAGCCAACTCCAGGCCTGTATGTCAGGACAGGACTATTTTCAGTTCAGTTACTGGCTGGAGACCAGGACTCTCCCCAGGCTCAGATGCTGGCTCACCGGCCTCCTCAGCCTCCCTTGCCTCCCACCTGTCCCTGGCTGCGGGCTTCTGTGGCTGGCCCGCCGGCGTGGAAAATCAGCCTTTGATGGGCCTGTGGGGAATGAAGGAGGGGATGGCCGGGGTTGTGGAAAGGATGAAAGCCCCAGGAGGAGCAGCATGCACTGACTGACGGGGCTTGACACTGAAAGGGCTCGCAGCCCAGGCCTGGCACCTTTCCTCTAGCAACCACTAGGCCTCATTGACTGGCCTGCAGAGCTGGGTCCTGTATCCCAGTGTCTTCCAGGCCTCTATGTAAGGAGCCCTTTTTCATGAGCAATGTCCTGAACCAGTAAAAGCTGCACTTAGAAGGAATATATTTAACATTGCAACCTACTTATCTACCAAAACGACCAGTTGAGGATGCAGCCTGCACAGCTCATAATTGTTGCTTCTCTCATTATTGACTGGTAAGACAGTTGTTGTAGGCTGTACAACTGATAATTGACACTTCTCTCCTTTAGCCATTAGGGCTGTCACTTTTTTCAAAAAGC
This sequence comes from Nannoperca australis, assembly GCA_036023655.1. Taxonomy (NCBI): domain Eukaryota; kingdom Metazoa; phylum Chordata; class Actinopteri; order Centrarchiformes; family Percichthyidae; genus Nannoperca; species Nannoperca australis. The sequence continues at coordinate 13,380 of JAVQJD010009376.1, read as the reverse complement.
AATTTGAAATGAAACACAAATATAATAATATATTAAATATGTTATTTATAATAATAAATCCATATTTAAATTGTCTGTGGTGCCTCCAATGCACAGCTTGTGTGGTAAGCTAGCAGGTGAGTCAGCAGATTAGTTGTCCTTGTAGAGTAAGACAGCTGCTTTGTCGACAGACAGCTACATCTTTATAAATTACGTCTAACATCAACGTCCACACAAACATCCACACACTGCTTCTGAGATCGTGATTGTCTGCTCAGGATTGCTTCGCTCGCTGGTGGCGTCCATTTCCGTAGCAAACAACATAACATTACTATCTTTTTTTTACTGATAGGTCAATAGGGCCTGCAATAGGTCACGCTGATAATGAATTGGTAGAGCGCTCCCTGCTGGCGAGGAAAACTACTTCAAACTGTCTGTTGCGTTTATATACTGTCAATTAGGAATTTGAAGAGGTCATTACAGTTTTTTTTCCTCAAGTGAAAGCCCTAGTCTTCAACATAAACTCTTCCTACACTCAACTGGACCAATGTGTTTGATTCTCAAACTGATGGGTGATCTTGAAACAATGTCCATGTTTGCCTTATGATGGTTACTGGCACGAGGTTTTTAAGTTGCTGGTCTTTAAGTCAAAACATTCTGCCAATGTCAATCAATGAATAAAAACTCTTCCACCAACATGGGAGGAAAACTGCAGTTTACTGGATGGTTTAAGCAGCAGACATTATTTAAGACATTATCATGGCAAAACCACGAGTCACGTCTTCTCCTCTGTGGTTACTAACCTCCTGAGACAACTTGTCGTATCAATTAGTGGTATATATTGGATATGTTTTTGTATGTTGTGGGTTATTAACTGATGGGATCTTTAATTGCCAAACAACACACTTGCACCAGTCTGTGTGGAATGTCCGTCCTGCCAATGTACAATCCAATGAAACATGTGCCATGCATAAATTACTTCTACTTCCTGCAAAACAGCTTATTGCTAAAAGGATTAGGGTGACACACATATAAACAACACAAACATGCTAATCCTCATTAGCACTGCTGAAAGCCCCTCTGATGCAGTGTTGGAGAGATGGGGGGGCATGTAGCCAGGCAGGATGGTGGGAGGCAAAAAGTCAGTTAGCTGCTAATGCAAATGGAGCTGGAATCTGGAGTGTGTACACACACACACACACACAATGTACACACAGGCAGACAGGTTGTGTGGTTTCAGATAGAAGTTGATCGATAGAGGGAGTGAGTGTGAATGAAAGGAGGGGTTCAAGAGGAGTAGAGCGGCTGTAGACATGGACCTTCAGCCAACAGTGCTGGCACACACCACAGGCTCCCTCTTGGTTTTTGGATCTGACAATTCCAATGTAATAACAGATAAATAGAGAGGGCTCATCAGGCCACAAAAGCAAACAGCTTGGGCTTGCCAAAGGGAGCAGAGGGAGTCAATGTTGGAGGGCGTGCGTATGTATTTGTGCATGTAGAGAGAGAAGAGGCAGAGAGAAAGAGCTAATGGCTGACATCTGGCATCAGTCGCCCCCATCTGAGTCCTGCGCTTCAGCCCCATACTGTCATGCTGAATGATAAAGCAGAGAGATTGCCTCTGAATCGGCACACTTGCAGATCCCCTGGCCAGCCCTGGAGGTATGGGCAGGACAGCCTCTTTCAGCCATTCACCAGTTAATGTGCCAATTTGTTTTCCAGAGTGCTCGAAGGAAGAATTTATCGCTGTGTTCTGTGGCTGTGGGCAAATACTAATAAAATGCTCTTGCTGAAAGTCACTTAATTGGCCACAGTAGGGACAGAGATCTCAAGGAGGAAGAGGAGAGTTGGCCTCTGCCAAGGCAGTTTGCAGATGTTCACAGAGACCCCCCTGCCTTTTTATATACTGCCCCCCCCCCCCAAACATCCAAACACTTTAAAATACACACACTCTCGTCATCTGCCTCCATCTGATCAACCAGCAGTGACAGCACTGAAACATACTCAATGCAGCAACTACTTTTAAAGGATAAATCAGGATAGTTCAGCCCTTTGGGCCACATTTTAACAAATTTTGGCTCTTTAGCTGCTAAATGCTCCACTATGTTCTCTAAGCTAAACTCTAACTTTGTCTGTCTGTTGCGTGCTGATATGCAGGTAGTGTACAGTGGGTTTACCAGCGTTTTTTCACTGAAACCAGTTACCAGCTGCTGCCGGAAACCAGGCTAATGAAAGCACTGAGACTGAACCAAAACAATGAGTTGAAAGATGCTAAAATGCTCAGTTGAGCGTTATGAGCAGCCCCTTTTATTGTACAAACAAAAAAGAGTTAATATCAAAACATTCATACAAATTATCTTTACCTCCACTGTGTGGGGGCTAAAACTAACACTGTGCATGGTTAGATACAACCAGAGTCAAATATGTTGGGTTATTTTTTGGAATTTGGGTGAATCAACCCCTTAAGATGACTGTGTCCGTTTTTCATAATCCCTACTTGACACCATGCTGTTTTGCTGTCAGAATAGTCTATCTAGCTCCATCTTCCCTACATAATGATTTAATAGGGAAGACACAGTGTTGCCAGTCTTCAGGCATGGAGCATATTATTTGCAAATTAAATAATGCATCCAACTCACAGATTTTTGAACAGCAAGTTGGCAGACATCACTCAGTGTGACTGGGAAGAGATGAGACAAAAGGAAATGACAAAGAGAGTGATACGGAGGTAAAGCAGGATCTTAATGAGAGAAGAACAGAATAAAAGTAGCTAGTCCTCTGGCTCCTGTTTCTGTGCCATCCCTGAGCCAAAGCCAGTGGAGTTCTACCAGGGGATGCTCTCCAGAATCTGGCCACACACTAATTACCAGAGGTTTTGTTCAGGAAATTATCTCCATGTCCATTGCTGCATTTCACAGCAAATTAGCCGTGGAAATCCCAAAAACCAATAAATAAGGCTGAAATTGTTCATCAGGGTCTTCGCTGATTGTCTCGCTCATTTTCTTTGTCCTCTTTCCTAATGCTAAAGAAACTAAGAGCCCATTTCCTTTATTTAGGAATTCTTTCTGCCCTCAAAAAAGGGACAAATAAAGGCTTTGTTTAGGTTGCGCTGTGAGGTAGCGATAAGCTGTCAGTATTGATGCCAGAGTGTGTAAAAAGCATTCTTAGTGTGTCATACACAAATACCTACTGGGCTATTCTTGCCATGTATGAGCACATTGGGATTAGCATGTTGAAAAGGAGTTGTTTCAGGATATATTCAAATACCCCATATTAGTCAGAAGATGGAGAAAGGAGAGCGTGATAGAAAGAGAGACAAAATGAAAAACAAAAGTGATAAAAGAGCTAAATAAAAAGAAAATTTAAACCAAAAAAAAGCAAAAATTATTGGCAGGATGCAAGATTTGTAGAAAACTAGAACAGTGACGTGGGAGTATTTCTATCCGTTCTTTTTTATTTTGACACTGAGCTTTATCTGATAATTTTATCTGAATGAAGACCAAAAATGTATCGTAAAACTTGATCGGATCAAATTTTGGATAAAATGTATGGTCATTTGGAGGCAATGCAGTGAAAAACTGATTTATCGTGCCAGTATTTTGTCATTAAAATACATCCCAGTCTCCTTGGAATTGCATCTACACTGGAAGTGTTTTTTGGTAACGTTCAGTGCCACTGCAGGAAGTAATGTGCCCTCAATGTGTAGTGAGTTGGAAAGTAAGGGTGTGGAGGTGGTGGTGGTGGAAGTACGGGTCACAAGTCTGACTAACATGTGGGAGAGTGGAGTTTACTTTAATCTTATTATAATGAACCCATCTTTCCTTTACCTTGCTTTTGTTACATGAACAGGACTCAGTGTCAGTCATCCACCCTTTCAACTTGCACGTGCTGTAAATGTTGCACCTCTTTGACTGGAAATAAAACCCCAAGCATTACCTGAGAACATGACCCACGGAGCACTTTCCCATCAGAACAAATGATCAGCATGTGAATACAATTCATAGGAGACAGAACTGAAGCTTGATATATAGCATAGATTAACTGATTACAAGTTTACCTCACATTATACAGTTTACTTTCACTGAAATATATTTATACATTTAGCAGCCGCTTTTATCCAAAGCAACTTCCATCTAGGGAGGTGCCCGGGGGAGTACGGGGTCAAACACACAACCTGCTGGTTGATAGGCACACAGCTGTACCTCTCAGCCAACATACCTTCTTAATGTATTTATTTTAAATGTATCAAACATATTATTTTGACCACGTTCAACAAAAGCATGCTTACTGTTGTTTTGTACTGTGCTGTCTTGACACTTCTAAGAGGCACATGGACATCCATAAATACTGAAAGACAAAAAAGACCATCTGTGGGGAACAAAATAGCACGTGTAGGTATTTTTGTGTCTATTAGTTTCCGCTGCATAACCTATTTAATTGGTTGACCTACTTTTTCAGAGGCGCCAATAAAAAACTGACCTTGGCACTTGTCAGAGTAGATATTGTAGAGCTCAGAGCTCTGCCAAAAAGAACTCACTGCATTTCATAAATAAACTCAAGTTAGTACAAGTTAGTAATAGATCCTGTACTGTGCTCAGTTTCTGTCTTTATTGTGTATAGATATACTAGTAAGTCATATTGCTGTATTCTGTGGGTGGGTGTGTCAAAATAGACCGGAGTAAAGACAAAGAATAACAGTGAACACAATGGCTGTCTGTCTGTGGAAATGGCAATTGCACATTTTGGATCAGGAATTTTTTTGCGATCTTTCCTGGTTATCTTCATTTCTTATAATAATGGAAAAACAAATTGACTTGTGCCTGAAAGACCTGTTTGAATTACAGGTGTCACAGAACCAACCGCCCAAGTAAATGACAGAAGCTTCAGTCCATACAGTCAAATAAGAGTCCTCACCAAGTTGGATAAAGATGAAATATTTTCCTGTCTTCTTCATGAACATGTCAGCTAGCATGAATGTCTAAGCCCTGGAGGAGGGGTCATCAGTTAGTGACAGTAAGTGGGTCAGTCCATTCTGCAGGGTGCATGGGTGGGCGTCCAGACCACCCAGGCCCTGACACACCCAGAGAATGAGCAGGGGGAAGTATTTGTGTGTGTGTGTGTGTGTGTGTGTGTGTGTGTGTGTTTGTGTGTGTGTGTGTGTGTGTGTGTGCGCGTGTGTGAGAGAGTGTGGGGTGGGGTTTACGAGATGTATAGAGGTGCTATACCCAAATGACAAGCCCACTGGTCTCATGGCAAGACACAATTAATGACCCATGCTAACATTACAGGATGAAAAATCCCCACTGTCCGAGCATCGCCCGCCCAGCCTGGCAACTGGAATTCTTCATTAGGTCTGGCAATGAAAGAGAGGGTGTGAGGGTCTGTGTGTAGCATATTTGGGCCAATACATGTGAAAATATTAGACAGTATGTTGTACAGTGTATTGCTCAAAATGTAAAAAATCACATACAGTATTTGGGCCTTTGACAATAGTTAATGAGGTGGTAGTTCATAGCAAACATGTCTCATCTATATGCTTATGGTTGAAGATATGTTTAGAAACCCTCTTGAAAGAGATAATGGGCATACATTTTTATAATATTTTAAAGTTTATTTGTTTGCCTCTATTAACATAACTGTGATCACATCTACATTCTACTAAATAAATTGTCCCTATGTTAACAGTGTACATTGAGGTCTGTGAATTATAAACCAGCACAGTACTACTAACAGTAACACATACTGTTTAAACTTGAAGGTTCATTATTGAAGAAATACTAAAGATAATAGTAGTTTGATACAGTCCACTTTTGGTCAGAACTTTCAGCTCTTCATCTCGCAGACTTCATCAGAAAATGGAGTGTTGAGCTTCACAGATTGACAGTTAAGGGGGTGAAATCATTATTTATTATAAAATAAATAAGTTTGATGTTTTAAGACACTTTGCATAAAAGCATCTGCCTAATGAATGCAATATTTAAAAAAGACCAGCTTCTGATATAACCATGTGGTGACCTAAAGCTATACCAGGATTGTCTAATTTTCTATTAAATGAAAACATACAGTGAATATCTGAAAGTATGCTAGTTGTGTTTGGGATATTTTGAGTTTTCTGTTGTAGATCCAACATTGTACCCAAATACCAACTTCTCCTCCCAGCTCACTGCTGATGTTCTGAGATTTTACATAGGTAGTGTGAGCATACAATGCACAGTGTATTTACTGGGGTGAAGGGTGTAGGGTCCAATGCTTGGAGCGGCCCCAACTGCTGAGACACCTTCCTCTACTGGAGTCGGATTCCCTTTACCATCAGTCCAGTCTCAACCAACTAAGCACTGTGCGTCATTCAAATTCTCACCTTGTCATTTTACAAGCCATGAAGCCAGGAAAAACAAATCGAACCAATCTCATGCGTGGAAATCGCTCTCAAAATAACAACTGCAGAAGTAGAAATGTATTATCTTCACCCTCCAAATCCAATTTATTTCATGCATATCTTACCATCTAAATTGAATACAGCACGTAGCGTGTGTGGGAAATCACTTTGAAAAGACTTGCCTTATCTTATCGCCAGGCCCTATCTTATCCTGTGTATCTCGCTTTCTAACCATGCAGAGGCGTCACAGTGTGCAGGTCTCTGCTGTGGGCTGTCTCGCTGTGTTTTCATTGGTCTTCTCACACAACAGGTTTTGCCAGATCCATCCAAACCACCATAAACCTTTAAAGGAGCCTCCCCTCAGTGTTAATTGACATCTATGAAGTCAACACATTTTAAATTAAGGGCAATAATCAGACTATAGAGGGCTTTTAATTATGGACAGATAAACTTAGATTAGAAAACTATTAGGCAAATTGTTAGAAAGCGACTATTTGAAAACCATAATTTAAGATCTGGAAAGAGACAAAATGATAATTATCTCACTGTGTATATATTAATAAAAGTTAACAGGTGTTCTCTGACAAAATGAAAATCTTAATTAAATAAGGATGATTGTTTTTGACATTTAATTGACAAGCACAGTCTGTTCCTGGTTCTCTGGAGGTTTCATTCCGACTGAGAACAGTGATGTGGTTCTTCTGGTGATTTGAGATCTGCAGAATTGAGCTGTTCCTGTTCGGGACTGTTCAGACTTGGACTATCTGAAATGAAGATGTTGTGCTGCGACCACAGGTTTCTGAAAAATATAGACTAAATCTAGACCACTATAGTCAGAGAGTCCAGATGGTCCAGATTGTCCAAATATCATATATTGTGCCACTTTCAAGGTTGGTGATTAAAGTTAGTTAATTAGCTTCGGAGGTTAAGCCAAAGTCTGATATAAAAATGGACGACATGACAGCTCCCTAAAAGTGAAGCCAAAACATCTTGATCATCCCCTGGAGGCTCATAAACCCCGCCGCCTGCTTGTCAGCTGAAAAATCAATCATTTTGTGATTGTGATATCACACAATCACATTCTGATAATTTCCTGTTTAAATTAGTTATTTAATTAGAATTAGTCATTTTTGTACAGTAGGAAGAAGTGGAGACACATTGTCCATCCACGTAGACAGTCTCTGTAGCAGACTACAACAACAACGGCACTTCCGTTGACTTAGAGTTCATGGTGTATTTTTTATCAGGCAGTCATTGAGAGCCTTATCAGATACAACATCACAGCTTGGTTTGGTAATCTCTCCATGCAGCTAAAGACCAAACTGGTCTGATTGATGCAGACTGCATGACAAAATTAGAGTAAGACATCAGTCATCTTTGCACACCCTAACGTAAGCCAATAGGATAGTTACCAACCCAACCCATGTTCTACACGCTGAGTATCAGCTACTGCCGTCTGGGAGAAGGTTCAGAGTGCCTTGTTGTAGATGAAATAGATTTAAAAATGTATTTATCCCGTTGTCAAAAGAAACTTTTAAACAGCGACAGATAGGGTAAGCTGTTATTAAAGGATGGGAACAGACATTTGTACTTTATTTAGTTAATGCTGTATGTTTTCAATGTTTTTCATGCACTAATGTTTCATGTTTTTGCATATACTTAGATCAATTTCTGGATGGCACATTCATTCATTCATCCATCCATTCATTCATTAACAAATCACCAGTATCCAGTGTGCCCATTGCAACCTTTGTGTTGACAATGACAATTTCAATGCAACTAACCCATCCCATAAAAACAATGCTTGCCTTTTATCCTAAAGAAATGTAGTAGAAAATAATCAATGAGATAGCATTATGTGTTATTGTTGTATTATGTTACACTTATTATTATTATTGCTATCAATATTATTTTTGTTGTTATTTTTATTAATGTTTATATCATTACCACTACTATTACCATTAATGTTACTTTGCATCTCTACGTGGAACTTGTCTTATGCTACTGCATGTAATTCACACCCACAGGAAAACACCCATTTACTGACATTACATGTCATCTTCTCACTGTCTACAACATCTGCACATAGCAGCAGAAGCATGTTAGGGTTTGGGAAACATGTCAATTGTTAATAAAAAGATGAGTTTTAATTGCAGGTCATTTGACAGGGTTCAAACTCCGGTCTCCTGCGTGAAAGTCAGACACGCTACCTGCCCACACACCACCCCAACCTTATCATGCTCTCTTTCTGCCTCACTACATGAAGGACACAGGAGACAAAGGAAATGTCCTTTCATGTGTTGGTGTGTTGCGTTTCAGCTCATTCCCACACTGAACGCTTCATAGCCCGGCCCGTCAGGTTGCTTACTGATCTACCAAAACTTCCTCTCTCACACTCCCGTCCGACCTTTCCTCTTGCTCCCACACTTCTTAGCCTTCCCACTTCTCTATCAATCACAGCAGGAGACACACAAACACACACACAGAACCCATGTGAACAAAATACCCAACATATACAAACATTAGTGTCCAGAGCTTATTATATACCTTGTTGACTGTTCCTCAGAAAGGCGGGAGCCTCCACAGAGTGCTCTTTCTGTCAGTTTGATACAGTATATGTAGGTCTTTTATATGGTATTGTCCTGCAGCCCACCTCTTATGGAAAAGGTCAGATCATTTTAAATAATCTATTACATGCTATAACATTTTACATGCTGCAGACTTTTTCAGAGCAGACATTTTTACTTGAAAAGCACAGGTGTTCCTAATGGCCTAGATCTAAATGGAATTCAGCCATCATTAATTGTATTATTTACACTTGTGCCTTTCCCATTGTGACATGTCAATGTGTGAAAAAGGTGGAAGTATTCCAGACAAAATGGGAGCTCTGTGAATGTTATAAATATCCAATTAGAAGAATGAAGTAATACACGTGACCATTCAAAAGATACCAACTTTGTTGTTGTGTCACTGGACTAAAGGTTTGTACTAGATTGGGACTATATTATTTTATTTATCCTCTTTGCTGGCATGGTGTTTGGAGGTGGACAAAGCTATTTTGTATTCTGTGTCATTTTCCTCTACTTTTTTGTCTTTCTGGTTCTCTAATAATCAGAAGCACAGAGGCCCACTGCCTTGTTCTAGCACCAGTTTTCACAGACTCACATCTGCAAACTGCAAACTGCAAATCCACTATTTTTAATGAGCAGCTCTTTGTTGATGATCGAAACACACAAGAAATTAGACAGCAAAATGTTGTTTAAATTCAAGTTTGGGATCTGCACCTGCAAGGATGATGAGCTTTACAGTGAGTACGTGAGTGTTTACACACACTGTTGTGGACATTTAGTAAATTCTTGTCATCTTTTCATATAGAGCAGATCTAGATCAGAGACCTAACAGTCCCACCTGAGCAGCACTAGAAGACAGTGGAAAGGAAAAACTCCCTTTTAACAGGTAGAGCAGAACCAGAACCAGAATCTAGGTGGGTGGCTATCTGCCACGACCGGTTAGATTGAGAGAGAAAGAGAACCTACAGTAGTACAGTACAGTCCCACTTGTAAGGATGTAAGTAATGGTAGTGGTAATGATGTTAATATAAAAAAGTAGAATAACAAAAGCAATATAATTTGCTGCCCAGCATTTCTTTCATAGGAATGTGCTGGTTTTCTGACTGGAAACATGTTTTGTTTAGCACAAGAGAACTGCTTGGACAGCAGCTGATATAGTCCATTCACTAGGGGTGCATGTTCAACTGATGCATGACAGCTGTTGTTGCAATACATGATTAAAAGCCTGAATGATAGTCCTGACTGAACGGACACTCCAAAGATAAAAGGGTCAAGATGCAAATCAACAGAGACAGAGGGAGAGCTAAAATAGGAAAAGAGGAAACAGTGGACAGCAGACCAAAGTTCACTCCATTAACCCCCCCCCCAACACACTCTTTCTTTTTTGTAATACACATGCCTCCTCTGCTCACTGCAAACACACACACAGGGTTTTTTGATCATCACCTTGGGGACCACCCTTTTTAAAGGTGCTAGAAGTATTGCTTAGTCAGCTGAGACACAACTTCACATCTCTGCATTGATGAAGTAATGATTTGACCATGCTTACCTAATTTAAATATTGTTTGCATAATTCACACAGATTTGATTACTGGGGAATGTGCTACAACAACAACGTTTATTTCCACATTTCAAAAATCAAATCAAATAACTCATTCAGACTTGAACAGCGTGATAAAAATGAACTAAAATGACAAAAACCATCTTTAGGAAAAATGTATTTGATGTTTACTTTGATTTTTCAGTTTGTCCCAACCGCTAACATGGAGGGGGCGGGGTTTATGACCCATACTTCAGCCAGCCACCGGGCGATCCAGATGTTTTGGCTTCACTTTTAGGCAATTGTCATGATCCATGATCACGATACACATATGAAACGTATTCCAGAACCTTTAGACTTTTTTTATGGTGGAAACACTGAATAAATTGGCATTTTGAGAAATGTAAAAAAAAACAAAAAAGAACTATATTTGTTAGAATTTACAACAAAATGTTGAGGTTACAGGGTGTATAAGATTTGGAAGAAAATATCTAGAGGGTAACAGTCATGTTTTATTTCATTGTGACTTTAATAAACTGTTATTCAGCACAGTGTGACCAGTACAGGTCATGCAAAAGCAGCTGAATAACCCTGTCTAACAGCCGAACCGAGCAGTCTGGCATTATAGTCAAGTATCAGGCGTTAAAGAGCTCCATTCTCTCCTCGCCCATGACGTGTTTCAGTCCACGAATCATCAGAAATCTTTGACATTATCTCTGCTATTGTCTTCCATCACACACACACTCTGTGTATGTGATTCGGCTGAGTTGAGAGCAGACATTTGCTCTGTGTGAGGGCCATTGCTGTCATATTCCTTTGTTTGCTGCACATGACACACTCCCTCTCCCACTGTGTGGTAATATGGCTATTTTCTCAGTCAATTTGCCACTCTCAGCATCCAAGTGCATGCAAATATGGAAGATGATACCGATTGGGGAATAGTGCTTGGCTGTAAAAGGTGTACCAACTGTTTAAGTCTAGGTTATTGTTGGGTAGGGACGCTGATAGTGTTTCTGAATCCATGCCCTGTTTGAGAGGGAAAAGATTTATATGAAACTGTGCCTACGAAGAACAAATGATCAAGATGAAGATTTTAACCTTGCACATTCAACATTTGCAAGTAACTAAACGTAATAAAGAACTAAAGCTCAAAAATCTGTACACGCCTCTGGATTTTAGTGATACACTAATTAATGTTAACAATCTGTAGAAACCACCTGAAAATTAGATGAGCAGCAGAGGAAATCAAATGTTGACTTACATTAAAGTAACGTGTTTTGCCTACTGATTCTTACCCTTAGAAATATCAATATAATACACATGAAGGTTGAACTGGTAGATTATCCTCACTCTGTTGCTGCATACAGTTTACTTAGATCATAGTGTTGTTAGTGATTTCTCTTTTGCAAAAAAAATTAAAAAGAAGAAGCTGTAGCTACAGTTAAGCATAATCTGCAGTCATGTTTTTCAGTTTTAACAAAGAAAGTAACGGTCAGCATCAGCTAACAATGAAAAGCCCTGTTAACATCACTGAATCTTTGCTAGTAAAAATGAGTGAGAACAGATTAAATGTCTAACATGAGATTTGTTAGCATGGAAGTCTGTGTGAAATAGTTGAAATGCACTTCATATCTTTAAATAAATACAAATGCAGTTTATGTATGTAAAGTAATGGTTATACAAAATGTAGTATTATTTATCTATATGACAAAAGTTACTTTTATCAATAAAGAATACTTTATTTTTATGGTGTTAAAAAACTGAAAAAAAAAACAGCTTTTTGTTAAATCACATTACACATTTCAACATTCAATATTCTTGTAATTTTAACATGATTTTCCTGTCATTTCAAAATACAATGGGACAATTGTAACATGTATAGGGAAAAACAGAATTGAGCAAATACAGGAGTTTTGCTGACTGGAGACTGGATCTGATAGGGAATCTGATAGGGATCCTTCTGCTAACTTTCCAGCTGACCTGTGGAGGACTGCAGAAAAACTTTTGATTTTTAACATTATATAAAATATAAAAACTTCTTTTTTACCTGCCAGCGAAAAGGTCATAATTAAGAATGTCCTGATCAAGTCTTTTAATATTGGATATGTACTGATCTTGGTTCAAACGTATTAAGTTCATCAGCTTTGTTCATTGGTATGATAAGTCTCACTCTGTTGGAGTTGTGGGAACCACACTTACACTCAGTCCACTCACAATTATACAGTAGAGCTACAGAGTGGAGGTTCTTCCCTCACAAATGATCTTAGTAGAGACTCTGGCCTGCAGAGAGCACATTAAACATTTTAACCGGTGAAAGTGACGGTCAGCACCGGCAAATAAAAAGGGAAGCTGTACCCTGAATGGGGTAAAAAGGGAAGGGAGTTTTTCCTTGCCGTTGTCGCCTAGTGCTTGCTCATGGTGGGAACGTTGGGTCTTTGTATGTGTGGAAGTTGGTCTCGACCGGCTCCATGTGATTAAGTGCCCTGAGATAACTTTGTTAGGATATGGCGCTATATAAATGAATTGAATTGAATTGAACATGTACCCTGTTTTGCAGCACACGTGGCCTTGACTCTAAGTTCCCTTGGACTAACAATGCCATATACTTTGTGTTATTGTGCTCAATTGTAAGGGTATTTAGACATTATATAAAAACACATAGCTAATTGGCACTATTAAACAATGTATAAAAACACATTGCTGAATCTTATATCAACACAGGCTAGCCTCTCTTTTCCTATTATACAAATTTTAATTGATTAGAGATTCAAAATATGAAAAGCACTGATTAGATTTTGATTTGTGATTTGAAACGCTGTAGCTACCCCATGCCAATACCAGCAATAAATACAAATATAAATGAAATAAGAGTATTCTTTCCCTTATTATTGAGCCTTCTCATGAAAGTAAAACAG
>JAVQJD010009353.1:0-11634 GCA_036023655.1 Nannoperca australis | reverse complement strand
AACTGTACATATAATAGAGCCGTGGAGGACGGGAATGGATGAAACCGGTTAGTTAAAGAGTAACCGCCCGTGCGGCACGCTGGAAGAAGTGAAGCGAGCGCGCCCGCAACGATGTAGTAATCATTTCATTGGTTGACACTACAGCTGACATCCTATTGGCTGGGGAATTTTGACAGGCATGCTGCACAAAAAAATCCATGCGCACAGAAAAAATCCAAGCGAGCAGAAAAAATCAGTGAGCAGAAACAGTCTGAGCGCGAGAGCAGCGTTCTGAGCGTGAGCGCAGGAAATCCGTGCAAGCAGAGCAAATCCAAGCGCAAGCAGGGACAATTTGAACATGAAATCATTAAAGACTGCTCTCAAACCGAAAGAATGTGCTCTTGATTAAAGAAAGGGATCAACCTCAATAATAAATAGCTGTACTTTTATCAGCCGAGTTCAATGAATTCATGACTTTGTAGAACAGCTGTAAACATGTATTTTGGAGAACCTAAGTGTTAATCCAGATGACTCAGTGCTCAATAGAGCATTAATATTTTCTTTAGTTTCCTGGCCACGACACCATAACACGTGAAGGTGAAGCATTCTGCAGGAATGTTGCTACATGGCCTCAATAGATGGAATTGTTCATATCCACACTTAAACAATGATGCCACTGTTAGTTGGATCTTTGGCTGTTATTATTGTAGTGAAATATTAAGTTGAACTTAATATTGGTCACCTCATAGTGTTTCTTCAAAGTGTGGTACGCAGTTGCTAAAGCTAGCTGCAGGGGCCTGGGTTGTGTGTGTGTGTGTGTGTGTGTGTGTGTGTGTGTCCGCCCTCATCTTCATCTGCTCGCAATCACCTCATATGCGAAGCACTGCTTAATCCAATAAACTTAAATGTCAGCACTCTAAGGAGAATGTAGATAATAACATGCAATGATAAATTTATTCCTTCAACAGTTACATTGGATTTATGCAGCACATTCTAAGCTCTGGACGGGATGGTAATATGTTGTTATGATTTGCATAAATATAAATATGATCCCATAAAATGATACATCAAGGTTATTCATGACGATGATTCATTGTCAGACCATGTGGCTGTGTTTGGGACTCTTAAGAGACAGTCAGACAAGTGAACACGTGCAAAGACGCAACAAACAAGTGAAGAAGACCACAGGGGAACTTATGTCATGTCAGCCATGAAAGGATAAGGCTTGCCATATTCTATATTGTTGAACAGTGTGGCTCATTTATGCTTTTTTAATAGTTTTTTGACACTAATGGAGGAGGAAAAATATATAACAGGCTTTGACTACATAGGAGGATGAATTGATTGCTGGTTTTGTCATTTTCATGGGAGTTGTTAGTTGTTAGAGTTGTTAATACTAGTAGGGAAACATCAGACGTCTAAGGCTAATGCAGCTACTGAGATACTACATATGAATGGTCAGCACGGGCTCTGATTGTGTTAAGTTTAGGATGCCGGCAGAGATTGTTTATAGTGAAGACAACATGAAATAAAGTGGAAAGGCGCAGTTATCTTCTCATTTTCAATAACACACACGTAGCAAAGGCATTTATACTGCAGACTGACCCCCCCCCCCCCAGCTAATTATCACAGTGAAACAACATCTTAAACATGGCAACCACATGGAACAGTTTACCCACTCTCACTGACACTAAGTGTATGCAGTATAATTAAATAAAAGCCCAGCAGGTATCAGGTATCAGTCTAGTGTTGCTGTGGTGATATCAACAAATTCAATCTGATGTTAAACTATAAATCAAAACAGGACTGCGTAATCTTAAGGTCAAGAATGGAAATTGTAGTTTGTCAAGAAAATCGGATAAATTCTATTTACATAAGTGTTGTTGTGGTATTTGGAATATATATATATAATACATGGAAGATCATGGAATGGGACTTGCTAACGTTTATTTTTCTCTATTCGCTGTTGAAGCCTTTTCTGTGCTCCGTCTGATTTTGGCAGCGAGTCCATTAATCATGTTGCATTTACATGGAGGAAATGCCAAGTCAGCATCCTCCACCCCCACCATGTAAACCAACACACACCACACATGCACCATGTAATCACTTATGTTACTCAGGTCTATTAATTCTATGTAACCCATACGTGCCCTGTTAGTGTGATTTAAAGAACAATGAATCTTGAATCTGCTTTTGGACTTGTAATACATGCCCAATGGATGGATGGCGGTAAATGTTAGCAGGGCACAACATGAACTAAAAGGAAAACTCTAGAGTCACCTTTGGACATTCTTCTTTAATGCCAGCTGCCCCAGTGCTTCCTCTATGGGTACAGCCATTTATCTAAGCCACACACATTAATGCATGACATGTATTAATAATTATTCATGCCTGTCATGTGTACCATTTACACACTCGCACAGCTAGGATGAGAGGAGGAAGACAATATGAAACAGGACAGAGATTTCATCAGCCGTGTTTTGGAGGTCTGTCTTTCTTTCAGTTTTTCCTCCAGTCTCTTCTTATCTTTCACTGTCCCACTATTGTATTTCATGTTAATTACACCTTTGCAGAAGTGGGTTGTGTTTCACACAGGCTTTGCCCTGTAATAGGATTCTAGGTGTGTAGCCACTCGCTTAAATCCTGGCAATTAAAATGTGTATGCACATGCTCAGCCATTGTGGATGAGCCTAATCAACCCTGTGAGGGCTGCCCTTGCATAGGAATAGAGCAGTGGTCCCACCACTTTTCATCCACTTTATACCTTAAGTGACAGCAGATGGCAACACTGCCGAGGATGGCTTCATTAGAAGCCTGTTTCAAACTCTGCTCTTCCTGCTGTGTGTCTTCGTCTCACTCAGTATCCACAGGTATGACGTTTATATTGGGTGATTATGTAGCACGCACTTTACATCCATGTTCCTGTTTCATCACAGACTTGCAATTAATCTTAAAGTTAGCACTTTCATACCTGTCTGTTAAAGCTACAGCTGGCAGCCAATGAGTTTAGCATAGCACAAGGACTAAAAGCTGTGTGAAGCCCTCCTGGCCCTGTCCAAAGGTAACAAAACCTGCCTACCAGCACCTCTAATTACCACGTGAGATCTCATTTAATTCATTGTTCAAATTATGAGTTTAAAAACGACAAGTTGGGATCTTGTATTTTTTCTGGTATTCAAACAAAAAATAAGATCAGAAGTCCCCTCTTTAGCCACTTTTTTTCCGCCCTGTCATTAATTGGATAGGACAGCCCACTCTGGCCACCCTTGAATAATGTTACTTGTAGGCCTATTGCTTTCACTGGAGAGTTTCATTGCATCATGACCTACATTCTGTTAAAATGCTAGACTTTCCACATGACTAAAGAAAACACAGTCCTGCTGGAAACATTGCTGTAATGTATTTTTGTCCTCCCTCAGCCCTCATTTGCAGTCCGATGACATGGTGGTGAATCACTACACAGAGTCTAGTCTTTCTCCATGTCCCTTCGGACATGCTGTCATATAATAACCTTGGTTCCCCTTGTTTCCACTGCTGCCCACACCTACTACACAATGGAGGCCACATGTCCTCCTTATGTGTCCAACCTGCATCCATACAGCAAGGAAACGCATCCTAAAACATAGGTAGAGCATATCACCAATTTTAAACCGGCTAAATATACCAATGAGTGATAAACCTTCAACTTTTTGGTTGCTTGCTCACAATATGAAGCAGCAGTGTAGGTTTAAATATCATGAACATTTAATAAAAGCAATTTATAGCCTTCTTCGTTAAGCTCTCCTCCATATAACTGTGTGTCTCCTTTTTCCAGTTAAACACAGGCAGAATAAATATGTGAAGGGCTACTGCTGCACATGTTCAGGGTCACACTGAAGAAAAATGTATTCTACTCAGTCAACATGTTGTGCACCACAGCTTATACCATACGTTCTTGTGTTAAATTGATTATATTTTCAAGGCAGACTTAAACCATCTTTAAATACTGGAAAGTAGAATGGAGTTTGGCTGTACAGAAACAAGCAACTCAGGCTGGGAAGCATTGTTGTAACTTCTGTTGCCCTGCATGACGATGAAGTCCTAAGAAAACGTTCCCAAACAATAAAATCCCAAACATTTGACTTTCAGTTTGGCCTTTTAAAGTGTTTAATTTGCCAGACCAGTGTATGGTAATATAAATCATCACGATAGATGTTACAATCTTGGTGGCATCAGCTTGGCTGTGTATATAGAAATGTTATCTTAGGGGGAAATAAAATAAAATGTCAGCACAATATATGTTTATCCTTTGTAAAACTTGTGGCTCTTTGCCTTATCTCTATCCTCAGCTGGAATTCATATATTACCCACCGTGACTTTCTACAATACACATTCATCATACTGTGAACCAATTATATGTCCCTGTCCAATAAGTCCAATTTTGGTATTTTATAGTTTTGTACTTGCACAAGGAGTTTGGTTTGTTCTTTTGTAGGTTAATCAATTTCAACAATCACTGATCAAAGCCAATATTTGACTTAAAATCTGAGTGGATGTTTTTGATGTTTCATTTTTCAATCCATCATTAGTTGAGCTTTAGGACATGTGAGGGTTTCACCCAGCATCACAATTATGTAACATGCCATAGCATCTACACTGTGACTTAACCGAGCACTAGAGAATATGGATTCACACAGAGACAGCATGACCTCAATTGCTCTTTAGTCTGCTCTCTGTGTGTGTGTGTGTGTGTGTGTGTGTGTGTGTATTTGAGTGTTTTGTCTTGGTCTCTAGTGTTTTTGTATGTTTCTGTGTTTGTGCAAAGATGGTTTGTGGCCATTTGTGTCTTTTATCTTAAGTATTTCTCTTTTAGGATTGTTCTAGTATCATGATCATTCAAGTATTATCAGCGCACGCTTTCCTTTGGCCTCATTACTGTTAGCTGTTTTTAATATTTGGGAGTTGAAGCTTTTTCTCCTTTGCACTCAGTGCAGCTCATTCTCGGGTCAGCTAAATACCTAAAAAATATATTTAAAAAAAACGTTTTATAGCCATATTAGCAGCTCTGTAAAGGTTGTACTTTGGGCTAATGGTGCTTTGAGCTAAATGCTAACATCAGCTTGCTAACACACTCACTGTGTTTCACATGTAATATTCACCACACTCACCATCTCACTTAAGCCTTTTAGCATGCTAACATTTGCTAGTTAGTATTAAACACAAAGCACAGCTGAAGCAGTAGTTTTGCAGGTTTTTAGAAATAAACCAAAGTATTAGACACATTGCAATGTTGACCTGGTGATGGTGCTGGATGAGACGTCAGTGGTTCACAGTTTATCCTGAGGGAGGCTTCAGTGTCTGTTCATCAATCATTTCAATAGTTATTTCAGATATTTTAGTCAGAACCACATGCCAACCTCATGGTGCCACTAGAGGTAAAGCCTGTATGATGCATCCTCTGGGGAACATAAATGTCTGGACAAACTTTCATTGCCATTCATCCAATAGTTCTTAAGATATTTTAGTCTGCACCAAAGTGGGTGGACAAGCTGATCAACCCTGTCATCCACAGAGCCACCCCACTAGGGAGTAAATGTGAGCTTTGGTGCGTGTTTCGAGAGTGTCATGTGTAATGTGTATTGACAAGTATATGTGTGTTTTACCTAGGAGCTGTTAGTGGAGCTCGGCTGGGCCAGCAAAACCAGAGGAAAGGTGGAGGAAGAGGAGGCAGGGAGCGCGCAGACGGAGAGAGGCAGTGGAGACAACTGTGATGATGAAGATGGCTGTGAAGCATCTGGTGAGCGGACCGGTGAGTCATATACACACACCATGCAGACAAGCATGCATGCAAAAATAGAGGAACAAACATGCACCCACACATATACACACACATGATCCGATGCACACTTGCAAGCTTGTCTTGTGCTTGTGCAAATATAGGGGCTCTGATTCATACATAACGCATGAGCATACACACACACACACACATCACAAATAAAAGGCAACACACATACACACAAACATTTCATTGGCGTGGTGGAGGTTTTAAAATGGTGCAACATCCACACATCTTGTGCCAGCAGGGCAATGCCCAGAGGGAGGGATAGTACTGAGAGATGGATTCACAGTCATGAACTCCCCCCCCCACTCTCTCACTTTCTCTCTCCCTCTTTCTCTCTCTCTCGCTCTTTCTATATCTCTTTGTGCTGGACTCAGCGGTTTATTTCCTCCTCGGCTGGGATGAAGAATGCACTAACAACCAGGTCACCCCTTAAACAGAAAAGCTAAAATAAACTGTAATTATTCATTTATTTCTTGACTTATTCATCGTGCTTATGCTTATACATAATGCATGGATGTCACAGGGAGATCTGGGGACCCCTAGGTGTCTGAGGCAATCCCGCAGAGTGAAAAGTTGCTATAATTTAAATTTTTGATGAGAAAACGTTGCTCTATGCTTAGTTTATTGACCAAATGTAATAATGTACTGTGTTGTATGTCCCTGGTCTCTGTAGATCCCTCTTCTTACTATGAGTTTAGGGGAGGATTAAGCCCGAAAAATAAGTGGGCTCTTTAAATTGTACTAACCTTATCAGTGTGAGAAGTCTGTTTTGGAGCACTGACAGTAAAGTCTTGGGATTTTTCAAATGTAAATCTCCGGGGTTGTTGGAAAGTAAAATCCTCTGATCCTGGGGAAGAGCGAAAAAACTAATACAAATAAATACAAAAAGTTCTATGCATTATGTAGGTTTGTAAAATATGAGAGGAATTTGAATTGTAACCTAACTTCAACATGACTTTGTCAGTCAGATGTGATTGCCAGTAATTCTTCTATAGCTAAATTCTGATTGGTCTGAAGAAATATGTAACCAGGGTGCAGCCTGCATTTTAGAAATACATAGGACATATAGACAGCTAGAGACTAGAAAATGTTCTATAAATTTAGATGATTTCAACTTTTTAAATTATTTTTAATTATATATAATATATCATATTATATATTATATATATATATTATATATTTTTATTATATAACTGCTTTATTTCGTTTTTTTATGTATCTTATACCTATATATGTATTTAATTTATGTATTTATTTCTTTTGAAAACAGTCAAAATCATAAGCACCAAGTCTAAAAAAAAAGTTTACTTTGAAAAGTAGCTTAACTCTGAATACTGGAAAGCAGTGTTTGTTGCACCACTGACCACACCTAGCATCACTAGCGGGTGTGGTCAGAAGTGTGCTCTGTTGCACCTGTAGCCACACCCAACAGTGATGTCACGATGTAGGGACACACCCTGAACACTTGAGAAGTTAAGTTCAGGCCGTATTAAGTTGTTCTTTAAACTATAAAATGCAAATTACACTTAAGGTCCATCGTCATTGTAGCTTCAGCCCTGAACATGACAGTATTATTCTCCAACAGATTCCCGTCCATTCTAAACGAGTGAGAAGAGCACTGACAAAAACACATAAAATGCATCTGTTATGTAAATTGACCAGCATCATTCTCTTGTCACACTGTGTTTATGTATTACCCCATTTGTCGTTCTAAAAAGCAAATTCAGCAAATACGTTTAAACTAGTTTTATCAGACTCAGTAGATGGTTAACACTGATTATTTTTACATACTGTAGCAACCTTCTTGCAAACGTTTTCCCACACAGTGAGAGCAAACAGATGCAGGATTTTGTCAGATATCAGTGTCCTCTCCAGCCAGTGGCCTGAAGGACAGACAGTCCTCCCTCCGTACGCTGCGGAAAGCTTTACTGTCCGTGTCTGTCTTTAGCTGGAATAATCACATGTTGATTAGCTGGTCAACGTACGAGAAGACCCCGGCCACCTTTGTGGTGACGGAAGTTTCCATGCAACCCAGCTGGTTTGTGGCTGGAGTTTCTATGGTCGTGTCGGTGATGACCCGGGCCAGTTATTGTCCGGTCAGACCAATAAATTCATAACAGTGTTTGTTGGTGTGGTTTCTGCTGTGTAGAATGGAATTGTGTTGGAATAGATTAGAATCAATTGTTGGAGGTGCTTTTGCTTCGTGGGACTGATCATAATTTACTACTGCTCATTTTTCTGCATCATCACCTTTGTGTTGTGTATTGACCAGAGGTCGTGTCACCCGCTTTATCACAAGACCCTGGTGATGTCATCGACTGGTGGGATCTCGGTACCTGAGGGCAGGATTTAAAAGGGTCAAAGGTCATTGTCACGTTAATTATCGCTGGACTGTCCTCGTCATTACTGGAATCATGAGTGTGTTGCTTATTAGTCTTTTATAATACTGAACTGAGGTCAGTGGTTCCCAACCCCTGGGCCATGGCCTGTTACCAGGACATTGGCCATTTGCTACCAGGCCACGAAGAAACAATATGATTAGACAAAAAAAAGAACTTAATATTCTGTTGCGCAGTCTGTGCATCGTTCATGTCTCCTTACAACAAGATACTGTTTTAAAACTAAAGTAGGTCATCAGTATGGAGTGTCATCAGTTCCTTATTACTGACTCAGTCTGCATGGGTTGTGTGGAGTTCTGCTACCAGACTCTACCCAAGGCTTTGGGCTTGGGACACGTTCAGATTTACTTATTTTTAAATGTAATATATTAATAAATGTGTCTCTGATTATCCAGTTCAGAAATTTTTTTTCTTTTTATCTGCTGTTCGAAAAATAGATCTAGATCTTAATGAGTTTACCTGATTAAATAAAGGTTATATATAATGAATCAAATCCAGCTTTGGGGTTGGGTTTTGAGTCAGGATCAGTCAGGTTGGGTTTTAAAGAAGTGGCTTCAGGCTGGGTTTGAATCACAATTGTTGGCCTGTGCAAAACTCTAATGGTCCAACTGTTACTGTTACTTGATCCAACTACTAAGCAACAAAAGAAAAGCTGGGAAGCAGGTAGGAGAGATAAAAGTCCCCATGTTTTAATATTCTAAAAATGTCCTAAATGTGCTTAACAATTATTTCAGTCGTCGCCTCGCACCCACACATCAGACGGTCTACAAAAAAAACCCTTGTGATCATAAAAATTATCTGTGGTTTATCTGTGGCTTGCTGTTGAAGTTAAGGGATTTGATGTGGCAGTGACTCAACTGAGAAATCTAATCTCACAATAATGGGCATAATTCATATTCAAAATGTAAAAAAACATCTCATCTCAGGATTCTTTTTGTTTGATATAATAGCTGTGTAACTGTGTTCATGACAAGATCGATCATTTATGCCACCTTAAATGTTTGTTTTCTTGTTCTGCATCACCCCCTTATTTAACAGCTCTAAAAGTAAGATTCTGGTTGGTACATTTGTCATACCCTTTAGACTAACCTTGATGTGTCAGATCTGTGGAAGCTCGTGCCTCCCGCTGGGCCTGAAACTGGTACATTGGCTATTTACAGAGAAAATTGCTGGTTATGATTTACCGAGCTGGTGGCGGCGTGTGGGGATCGTGTCTCTCAAGCCACAATGAATTCCCAGAGAAAGATTCACAATAAGTGACAAAGGGGGGATTTTCAGCGCGTCTCATCGCTCGGTGGCATCTCTATGCATCTCTATGCATCTAAACAAGCCTCACACGCGCTGCAGCTGAAAGAGTGATGCGGTGTCAACCAGACCACACAAATCGCACAGGGTCATTTATTTGTTTAGAATCCTTTGTTCTTGTTAAGCCTGCACTTTACATTAAATCAGTAGTTCTGAGTTAATGTGTGAATAAAATAGTATCAAATTAATAAATGCAGCCCACTCTAATTATTCTAATTATTTGCCACAGATTCTGCCACTGAATCTGCCTCTGTCTGCCTCTCTCTCTCTGTCTCTTAAAATTCAGCCTACAAACGACATCTCTGAAGCTGAATCGCTGAAATGTGGAGCTTTTTATTTCACAGGAAGACCACAGAAACTGTGCTTGTGCGTGTTTGTGAGTGCGTGGACGTGCGTGCACAGATTCATGGTTATGGCCTCTTGTTTGCGTGCCCGACGTGTGTTATGTGTAAGATGTAAGTGTGTTTGTGTGTGTGCAGCCGACACATCTGTTGCTGCAGTGTCTTTGTGTGTAATGCAGTATGTTTTATGGATGTCCCAGTTCACTGTCTGACTGGCTGAAACAGATCCAGCAGTCTGCTGCTTCTTGACTTAGAATGTCTTTCTCAATATCGACACGTTGTTTTCTTCAACACACATATGATTGAGCTTAAGTTCCTCTCCATCCCCGGGCTGCAGATATGAACAGGGGATAATAAAATGAAGAAAATATTCTTCCTGTCTTGTAATTAATTCCCATGGCATTTGGGCTTTGTTGAATACTGAAGAGGGACAAGAGAAGTGGAGGATGAGAGGTCAAAGTTGGGTGCCAGGTAATATCAGCCAGGAGCTAAAATCAACTTCAACATCTCAATACCAAGCATGTGTGTTTATTTATCTGGGCCATTTAACAGTGAGAAGTTATTTTGGTTGTGCTGGTTTTATTTGATTGAAGTCCATTTACAAGTTAAGAGGGAGAATCACTGGGCAAACATTGTTCACAGATCAAAAGTAAATTAAGGAAAGAGGCAGGCGCCTCAGCATATGAGCAGTTAAAAGTAGAGAGCTTAAGTTAATGCTGTTTGTGCTATTGTATAAAGGTTTTTGTTTAAAGAAAGAGACTGTGAAGTCCAGCCAGGATGTTTCTCTTTTCTCTTACATTGTAGCCATTTGTTATTTTAAAATCAATGTTATACTGAAGGTTAGGAGTTTTCAAAAGAATGTATTTTATTCACTCTGCTGCGTGTTAATAGAAGACATTTTGACATGTTAATAGAAGCCTGTAGACACACAGCTGGCTGTCTTGCCATTAAAAGGGTCCTGCTAATTAATTAAAGTTGCCATGGGGTTCTGCATGACTGTCAGCAATCAGATACACATTTCATACTTAACTTTATTAGCTATTAATTATTAATAGCTGTCTGTTTTAACATGATGAGATAATTATCATACAAATGCATGTCACAGATGCCACTAAATATAATATATAATATTACTATTCTTCTTTCTTCTCTTAGTCATTTCTCTTTCTCCTTTTCCTTTGAATTCAGGGAGATGAAACTGATTGATTTTTCTTCTCTTCAAACCAGCAAAATCCCCTTCTTCAACTGCCCCTTCTCCGATCTCTTTGTCTCCCCAGACATATCCAGGTCCTATAATGTCAATAATGTAAATGAAATCACTGCTTCTCTTCTCTTCTCTTCTCTTGTGTAACAAATGAAATGCTGTGTCACCATGCAATAATTGCCATGCTTTAAACTGTGATGTGGCTGCGGAGGTGGGGAAACTATAACCTCCAGGTTTCCATGAGTCACATTACAACCACTAATGTCTGAAGGGTCTGGAAAGCAGACTCTTTTCTCCATTAAGAAACCTAACTTTGATCTATATGACATCAGTTTGAAGCTGCTTGCAAAAACCCTTCTGTGACTAAATGTCTTACAGATTCATGTTGTCCTAAAAACTAAAGCGTCTGATCTCCATTTGTCCACAGACAAACAAATTTTACACAGATTTGTTTTTCACCTCATACTTAAAATAATGTACATATTCAGGAACTCTGTATCTTTACCAAGTACAAAGTGTGTGTGTGTGTGTGTGTGTGTGTGTGTGTGTGTGTGTGTACATAAATAAATACATGTTTACTCACAC